>CM074191.1:40799719-40882219 GCA_037179385.1 Holothuria scabra
GGAATTAATAAATGTGGGAGAGGGACCTGACGATTAACGAAATAGTTTCATAAATCAGTGGATTGATAGTGAACAGTAAATGTTATTTTACGGTTTTAAAAGGTGACTTAACCTTTAGGAAGTTGACGGAATTACGTATCCTCTTATTCGGTCAACTTCCTCGACGTTTAGCTTACTTTTGAAAAGTGTTCTAATTGTTTTATCTGGCTTTTCTGATCCACCCTTTTTCTTTTCAACAACATATGTATTGACGGCACTTGAGATTTCATTTTTGGGGCAAGCAATGAAGAACTTCGTTCACACGAGGTTGACATTCTACTTTGATTTATACTCGTACCATACTACAGAATAAAATCAGCTGTTTTAATCTGTCCCCCCGCCCCCGTCAGGCAAATCTTTCATCTTTAAATTTTAATGACTATCGCATAAGAGTGGTTTCAACTATGCGTTTATGATAATTGAACACTAAGTCCTCAGTTCACGTTGTGCTTTTTAAACATCAGCAACGTAAAAACTAATACTCGTGTTATAAAAAGTACGTAAGAACACTACTTCCAGTTTTCAAGTTAAGTCAATCCTCATAATTGTAGTTATTAGAGATAGGATTGCTTTCAAGGTCACCCTAATTGAAGATCTGTAGCATATCGAAAGTGAATAATTTACCTGCAAAATGATTGAAGGTGAAAATGACAAGATCAAACAACAAAAAACTTAGAGGTGGTAAAAGTTTCAAGTTCGAATATTGCTAGCTCATGATGATAATGGAATCCCTCATCAACCACACTATTGGCATGGGCTCGAGTCGAACTGTGGAAGATATTGTGGTAGGATGGGGTTATGCAATAATAGCCATAGCTGGCTTACTTGGTAATAGCCTAGTTTTGCTAGCAGTTACATCTTCAAAGTCTCTACAGACTGCATCAACTGTGTTCATAGTTAATCTTGCAGTCACAGATTTTCTTACTTGTTTGACGCTGCCATGGTTTGTGATCGCCACCTTCATAGATTACAAACCGTATTGGGACACGATATGCTTTGTAAGTCTAGCTGTGGCACATTCCGCTATCGGTTGCAGTGTTTATACGTTGGCCTCTATCGCTTTTAGCAGATTCGTGTTCATTTTGAGTCCAAGAAAATATTATCGACGAATCTTTCAAGCCAAGGTATTCGTCGTGTGGGTGTCCTTCTTGTGGATTTGGACAATTTTTATCGCTGTGTTTCCTCCAGCTGTCCTTGGTATTGGAAAACTTTCATATGATGTAACAACGTACAATTGCAGACCAATTAAAAGTGTTGCAAGTTCTGCATTTTACGACCATTTGCTCATATGCAGTTATTTCCCTATGCCACTGATTACTATTCTACTTTCCTATGCCGGAATATTCGTAAAAGTCCTCAAGCACAAACGCCGAATGAATCAAATCGTATTCACACTGAGTTCATCAAATGGCAGGTAAGATTGCTTTGATTTCGTGGTGGCTTTGAAGGTGTAATTTTGCTTTGGAAACAATGAACATTGGATTTGACCATGTGTTGACATATATGAAATATATACCATAATTGGTATGAATACAATGTGAATCGATTCACTCACGAGCAATTGTGCTTCCCTTTTGGTAAGTCATAGTTTTGAGGTTTGACCGTGTTCACAGGTAAATAGTCTGTTCAATAGATGAACAGATGAACAGTTCAATGAAGACCCGAGCTCTGACCTAACCGAAAACCAAAACTGTAATTTTACCTCGTAGCAAGTAATTGAAGCCTTATCGTAAACCATATTCTGAACCATATATGACATGCATCCTTCCCCTAATTCGAAGAAGGTTTCCGCTTAATCGGATATTCTATACAAGGAGTGTTTTCCTGATGTATTCAAGAAAAGAATTGGGGTATTACCAAGTTTAACGTTTCAATGAACCTCTTACACTTTTACAAGGTTACAGTATTTGTGGGTCATAAAGCTTATGGTCTATCGGGAATGGTTTGAAAATGATAAAAGTTATTTTCAGTCTGTGCAATGTTATAAATATGAAAACTTCATAAGTTACTGAAACTTACATTTATAAAAAGGGGTTGAAAGGTAATAGGGGATTGTGGGAAATATTTGAGAGAGAGAGACATGTGTAGGTATCCAGGTATATATTACGGCCCTTGTTATCTGTTTCTTCCAGAAATAAATGGTGCATTGACTTTAAACTGCCTGTAAATCCACTGTCTTCCAAAAGACTTCCTTAAGGGGTTAGTCTTTCACAAAGTTAAAGTTATACTCTAAGGCCCACTTTATATTGAAGATATATCCCTGACAAATTACTTTTTCATCTTAGCTACCAAATCTGGCAGATCTTTTACCTTTTCCTGTCTTTTGCCTAAATTCGGATATCAGTACACTAATAGCATCACTCACGTCTAGTAATCGTATCACAAATGACTCGCTCCAAACAACGATTTTTATAAAGAAATTCATATTGTAACTAGATTGAAGCCACCAAATCAACTAGAAACAACTTAATTAGTCAATGGGAATTGTCCCTTTCCAAAGTACCAGCGTCATGTGAATGAGCCTAATTGACACGCGATCTAATTTTTGCCCTTACTACAAAATGAAATGTTTCCTGATTCTTTTGGAGTGACAAGTAAAAATCATCTTTTCTTCGATTAATATTTTGATTAGTGAGTTGTCAGAGGAGAAGATTGCAACGAAGAACGAAATTTTCTCAATCAATGTAGAAAACGGTTTACATCTTTTAGGTACCACCATTTGCTTGACAGGTCTCTTGGTTGTATTGTTAATTTTTTTTGTGCCAAATCCGTTTTAATGACAGTCTCTTCCATTTCTTTCAAATTATCCCAAGACAAAGTCTATTGTCTGCATATATTTTCTTTGTTTCCGCCAAAGATGAAATTTTATAATAGCAATTTTCAGTAGTAACACTGGAAACAAAGTACGTTTAAACGAAATGCGTCACTTGTGCCCCTTTCGTCTTTGGAAAAAGGCGTTGTTCAAGCCTAAATATTTCCTTCAGTTTTAAATAATGTTGTCATCATGAAGAAACAAAAATCGAAAATTAACTTGTAGACAAATGTTAAGCTGGCTGCAAATTCGAGTTTTTCGGGCAGGGTCGAATGACATGCATTACGATGATCTTTGCCCACGAAGAAAGCCACCCAACGTCCCTGTTTTGGCCAAAAAAGGGAGAGATCAAATATCTACCCGAGTTGGTAACGTTAACTCCACTGTATGCTTTACTGAACAAATTGGTTCTTAAATAATTGCAATTTGATCTTCAGGAGTACTTAGTGACCAGTGGATTACACCAACGTTTAAAATTCATGTGAATTCCATTATGTAACATGACTACTTGTAACGAAATGTTAACGATCATTAAGTGTAAGGAATGTGTCTCTTCATTAGAATTCTGATATTTCGGTACCATCACTGGTTGATTAAATCATTGAGATACGAATTTGGGGAATGAAATCAGGACTACAGTCGAACATGAACCCACAGACTCAAACAGACTATAGAACTTCGTTTCTCCTTCTCTAATGACGTTCTATTTTAATGTACTCCAATCGGTTTCATACGGAGAGTCCAAGGATGCAATATTCTTATTTCCTATCGACTGGCCTCTCAGAAAAAAGAAAAAGGTCCTTAGTTTCTTAAAAAATATATGTAAATAGGGATACAAATCCCTTTAGTATTAACTACCTAATCAAGAAAACCTCCATAAAATATGCCACAAGGGCCAACAAACATACAAGTAAACGACTGTTGTGCAACCTTGGCTGTGCAGGTCTTCCAAATAACACTCTATTGTTTCACTAATTATATGCGGTTTCATGGTTTCATATCCTTGACAAGCTTCAGTAGCCTTACATCGATTTGCTCATCTGATTCTTGTTTAATGTAAAACTGACATATTATCAATGGAGTTGCGAAATGTTTCCTATTTCGTATAGAGAGGCTAATATTGTATCAATCGTTACTGTTGCATTCCCTCTTAGGTTTGGATGTTTGTCGGGTACTTTTTTCTTTATTTCTTTTCTGTTTTGTATTAATGGTCGATATTTGTAAAAATGGTTTCACGAGTAATTCAATCTAGTATTTGTTGGGCTTTAAAAATTCTCTCCAGCTATTACTGATTTCTTCTTTTTTTTCAGAATAAATCGAGACTCTTACCGAAGGGAAATGAACGTGACCAGAAACATGTTTTACATCTTTTGCGCTTTCCTAATTTGTCTTTTGCCTCATTCTCTTTGTAATTTCACAGCTTGTCGGATAAGTTCGTTCACTAGGATTATAGTGGCAACAAACAGTGCAGTAAATCCCATTATATATGGAATCAGCCATCCACATTTCCGCAAGGTATATAAAGATATCTTTAAGTTGAATTGTCCATCCTTTTGAAAAGGATTACTGTTATGCTTCATATAGTAAATTTGTAATTTTAAGGGCAATTTCCCAAGTAGTGTCTTCATTTTTAGTGAATCAGCCCTTGGTTTTGTCAGGTTTGTCAGACTTGTATATGGAATCAGCCGCGTACATTATCGTAAGGTATATCAAGATATCTTAAAGTTGAATTGTCCATCCTTTTGAAAAGGATTACTGAAATGCTTCACAGTTAATTTGTAATTTTGGGGGCAATTTTGCAATTAGCGTCTTCATTTTTTGTGAATTAGCTTTTTGTTTGAAATGTCACGACCTCTTTGAACTCTATCTATTAACTAAGAAAAGTTGTTGATGATTTATAATTCCTAGCGAAAGTAAAAACTGAAAGTTTAAAGTGTTTAATAATCCGACTAGTGTTTTACCTATTTTGCGGGTAATGCCAAAACGCCGATGGTTTATATCCTTTTGCTTTTAAACTTCTCATAAATTAACTTCTTGGCATTTATTCTCTTCAAAGGGTAAAGCTGTGCCTTATAATGATTGCTATTCAATGATAAATGTTGGAAAATAATCCGTATTTGCCCTGCTTAAAAAACTGTCCCTGCTCCCTCGTCTGAAGTTATATTTTGATTCCCTATAATTCTGTTTTAAAAAGTTGTGACAGCAGTTCAAGCTATATGTTCAGATGTGGATTTAAGTAATATTTTACATGATCTTTTACGACCTGTTTGGTAACAATAATCAGATTCAGAGTAGTTGGAGAAGAACCACATTTTATAGTCCTTGTTATTTCCATAGCTCGAAATCCAGAGAGTGGTCCAGAAATCAAAACACATGCTCTCTAAAACAAAAGAGTGAAATTTAGTCACTCTTTAATGAAGTGAAAAACGTGAGTTCACTCCCTGAAGATGTTATTTTATTCCACTGAAGGTGAAGGTCACCTTGAGAAGTGTGAAAATTCACTCTTTGAGGAATGCCTGCATGGATCACTCTTTTAAAAGGGGGGTTTCTTATGCACTCCATTAAGAGGGATACTTTGTTCTTTTGGGGTGCATTTCCGCTCCTTTAGAGTTGAATGTAACCCTTCTGGCGAGTGAAATTGCACTATTTTTCAAATAGTTATTTAAGAGTGTTATAGTTTCCAGATATGGATCTCATATCTGAGCAGTATCTGATACAGATATGAGATGTACATCTGACCAAAAACTGGAGAGATATTACCCAAATTTAATCCATAAGCAAACAAAAGCCATATGTGGCCAGATAACTAGGATTAAGTCTTTATATGAAACAGATAAACTATTTCTTGATCAGATTAGGTACTCATAAGGGCTGTATATGAATTCATAGCCCATATCTTGACCTGCTCTAGAATTTTTCCTTGGCTTACTAGTCAACAGCGTAACCCAGAACTGGGTCATATATCGCCATATGTAGTTTCAGATGGACCAAATATTGACCTTTATCCGCAGAATATGAATTCCATATATTATATATGGCTCATATCTGTGACAGATCCCCATGGGTTAAAACAGGGCTTGGTTCTGGGTCAAAACGATACCCGTGTCTGGCCAATATCTGCTTTAGCTTTCAGTCATAGTTAGGACTTATAGCCCACACAACGTATGGAGACATTGAACACCTTTTTCTAAAGTCCTCTCGATTGATTTTCTATCAAAGATCCGTTCGGTTAAACCAGAAGTTTACTCCGGAAAGAGTTCTGCTTCCGACATAGGAATTTGGGAGCATTTCAGTTGGGAGGCAAAAGGTTCTCTGTCTGAAAAATGAAATCTGCCCAAAAATTGTGAACGCCTTTGAAAGCGGACCACCAACAGTGGATCGAGGATCGTACAAAAAATTTAACAAAAGTCTTGACTATCCCAGAGAGTCGGAAATGGTATTTCCCAGTCTTGCCAGCAAAATTCAACCAGTCGTTATTTCGACCCTTTTTTCAATGAAATGTCAATAAAATTGAAAAAGTGCCAAATGGTCAGAACATCAGACATATTTGGCGTGAAGAGTGTCTCTACTTATGGCAGTTTTACTGGTGAAGCGATATAAGACAAGGGGTGTCATTAAAAATAAGGCTCGTCACAAGATGTCCCTCTACGATGGAATCGCTTTTCTCGACCAAACACTTAAGCAATGGATATACATGTGCACCCTTCCTTGTGTCAATATGATCTGGCAATTGGAAACATACCGAAGCCTTCGCCCAGATGACTTTTGGCTATGTTGTTTCTTTATTTTTCGGATGATGGTTTGGGCGAATCAGTTTATTAGACTATATCTAATATTGAATTGGGCAAGTCTATGAGAACAGAGTCGGGGGAAATACGTTTTTTTTTTATTAAATGCCCGAAAATTCCGAAAATGTTGCGAAATTTATATTCTCTTTATTTTAGATAGCAATGGAAATTTTATGATGTGGGGCTCAGAAAAATTTCATTTGGGTTTCAGTGCCCGTAGGTCTCCCAAATTTCAAGAAATATATTGCGCTTCATAAAAATTCCACCCTGAATGTGATTAATTTTTTTATGTTTCGCACAAATTCTTTAAAGAATTCGGGCGCCATAAACAGTTTCCTTAGCATCTTTTTAAAACTCAAATGATTGCCCAATTTTTACCGACCTCTGCCAGAATTTCATATTTTCCCCAAGCCTCGTAGGTCTATGGCTTCCCAACGGAGCTAGCGGCGTTTTCAAAGGACAACGCTGAAAGGCAGATTAGTCTCGATGCTTTCAGATCATTTGCAACATTTGCACATGGCCTTAGAGATGAGGCCGACAGGAAATGTTTAAAAACTTTTTCAAGAATTTACTCTAAATATCAGTTTGAATCGAATTAAAATACTTTCTTTTTCACAAATGCGTAGAAATGTCTTAATATTTCCTAGGTAGTGTAATCATAAAGTAAATTTTGTGTAATTCTTAATGAAAATTTAATGTCCGACTAACTAAATCATAAAAAAGTAGATTTTAATCCTAGCTCTGCCCCTTTGAAAAGTTTTGTATTTTATGTTTTCGCTTTACAGTATACTATTAGTGATTTCCCTATGTATATGAGGCGAACAGATCCAGGAAGTGCAATTTCCAGAGATTTGGGAGCAATCTTAAACCATAATTTTCTCACGTTCCGCCCACCCAATACGCACAGATGGGAGTACTTACAGCATAAACTTGCCAAACATTACCCATTCCCGTGTGGGAGATATTGTGTGCCTACTAAGTCAGGTACATGGTATCTGGTTATAGGTCTGTACAAAAGCAACAGTTTGCACTTGTTTGGAGTTGTATGTGGTTCTGCTTGCTTGTAAAATGGTAAATTATTATAGCAGGCCATGCGTATGTTTTGACTTCTACATCATTATTCTTAAAAAATGGTTAAATCTCTCTTGGTGCAAACAAATAGTGTTGAGAATGCAGCAAATCACATATTTTCTAGCAAGGCAACAAATTTCACACGTCCTCGCACCAACATCCAACCACCTCCCCTACACCAACTCGCGCGCCAGCGCTCTCAGGTTTGGTCGATTAAGCTATCTCGAAAAAACTTCTACTTCACCTATGTAGCCCCCTTTGACGAGTTCCTGGCTATTCGCCTGTTCCAAAGGGGCGAATCATTTGTTTGTAAGTTTTATTAGTACATTGCTGTATTTGCCAAAGTGCAGCCACTAAGTAACTGCAATGTCAAAGAAGGTGCGTGCTGCTGTATCCAAAAGGTGTGTTAAGTCGGAACAAGTATAATCCAAGCATTAAATTAAATGTAAAGTAAAATAAGCTAGGGAAAGGTTGGTCAGGAATTGCCCTTCAGTGAACGTTCAAGCTTCGTCGTCAAGCAGCTTATGGTTTGATTTCGCCGAACGGCTCGTTGTCAGAAGGTCGGGTGGACTTTAGAAAAAGCTAGAGAAATCCTCGGTTGCATATCTAGCATATCAATTTATACCTAGCCTCACACGTTCACGTATGAAACTTTATTCCTACAACTGGCATGTGTAATTATGAAAGTATACCAGGCTTGATATGGCCATATGAACGTTAGCAGGGATATTAGTCTGTTAGAGAAGTATGCACTTTGAGAATGATGTCAATTTGGTATAATTTTTCCTTTCAAGGAAAATGGACTAAACATGTTTCAAACCTCAAAACAACAGTTTAACGGGAATTACCTTTAAAGATACTTTTATTTGAATTTTACAGGACATGCTTTGCTGGCTCACAGGGATCTTGGGGGAAGATTGTGTTATGACTTTGTTTTATTTTTCCATTTTAGGTATGATAAGTTTCAATAACGAAAACTGTGCATCACGATATCTGGCTCAAATGGTCATCATGATAAATCTTTATTTCTATATCTGGCAAATCTTTATTTCTATATCTGGCATGGCTATTCTCAGGTTTTACTAGAATTGGTGTGGCCCTATAAAATTGATTTGGATATCATTCTGACAAGGGTAATTATCAAGTAAGGCCTATATCTCGCTTGATGTGGCCACATAAAAGTTGATTTGCATACCTGGCATTGGTAATCATTAAGTTTTACCTGGCTTGATATGTTCATACATAACTTATATTTGTTCATTTGGCGCCGTGTTTTTTTTTTTTTTTAATTTTTTTTCAAGTTTTATCGAGCTGCTTTTTATGGCCAATTAGACCATTGCTATGTACAAGTCTATTAACAATTATTTTCCTGAGAGGCTGTAGTATGCTCTGTTCGGATACATGAATTTGAAAGGCTTTGCTTGCTCTCTTCGCTATGTTTTCATTCAGCTGGCCTGACACCATTTAATGATATGTTAATTCAGTATTGTAATACTATACATGTACGTAAGCCTACAGATTGCTATTGTGTAAGCCTTACGGTCTGAAGAAGTGTCTGGTTCAAAGTCGACTGCTGATGGTGTAGCAGCTGCTCCCCTCCTCGGACTCTGATCAATCATGTCTTGATGTACCTGACCTTCTGTTACAAGTTCAGAGGACTCTTTTGAAATATTTCCATTATGTGTCTGCCAGCCTGTGACAGAACTTCTCTCCTTTACTTTGTATCCATTTGGCAGCCCTTTCTGCGTTTTCTTTTCCTGTATAGTATGTACTCTCCCTGTCTGCGACAACTTATCTCACCCAAGTTCCTGCCCAACTACACTCGCTTAGCAGCCGCCTGTAAACCACACGGGGACTCCACATCTAATTACCCCAGCCGCTAGACCTACCAAACGATCGGAGAAGCCAACCTAAGGAACCAGTCGACCGGGATGACGGCGCCTCCATCATGCGCCGCTAAATTAAGTTTTGTTCAGTTGTAAACACTGGCACGGCACCTTTTAATACGTTGTAAAATGCTATTTTTTCACGTTTTTTGAGACCGGAAGGTTGAATTACATTACTTCGAAATTTGAATACTGATTCCCTTCTTCATTCATCTGCCTCTTATAACTCGTTAAAATCACTTTCTTCTTTGGGTTTTGTCTTACATCTGAATTTTAGTATATATTCATTTCGTTCCTAATGAACTTCGTCAAAGTTCTTTCAGAGTGCGTTCTCCTCTTTAACTTGATACGTGTAAATCAAACATTTACTTGGCTATAAAGACCTTAATTGGTTTTAGTTTCGCCGAAAAGCACTTTGCCGGAGGTTCGGCACGACTTTAGAAAAAATGTAGACCTAAATCTTTTTCACATCACGTGATGTGATTCTACGCACATGTCTGGCATTACAGCCAGTCCTCACAGCCACAAAAAGTCGCTTCTTTTCTAATTTGAGTATGCATAACGTCACAGGCTTTGCATATACAATTAGCAAAAACTAGCTGCTTTTAAATCCAAATTTCGACATGAAAAATACATAACCTAACAAGACCATCTTTAATATTTATAGAGAAAACATTTTTGGAAAGTTTCGCAACATTTTTTTGAAGTATTTAATACACAAAGCGATGAATTTGAGACGATTTTTTAAACTTGTAAAAACAGTTTCCATTTGTTCGGAAAATCTGTTTTTTGCTCGTAAACGAGTTTTTTGGCACGGTATGCCAGAAAGAGGGTACATCAGAAATTTTCTTACCCACCAAAAAAAGTCTAACATCACCATGAAATATTTCTGAATACGGTCAGGTATTCGCAAAGTTTAGAGCAGGTCTTGACACTGCCATGCATGGTACGTAAAAAGCCCACTTCCCCGTACTGAGGTGTTTGCATTAGTTGCGCGAAAATGGAACTACACCGAGCGAGAAAATATCCTCCACATAAGTATTAATCATGCTAACCTCGTCGAGTCTTCCTTTACGTTTGATTTACATACATACAGAAGGAAAATTACATTGAGAGTCAATTTTTGAAAACCTTGTAAAGATTTAGTGGCTATCGATGCAAGGGTTATAGTGATTGTATCTTGAGTACGTCAGTACCTGGAGTCGATCACCACAGTGTAATACAACGTACAGCACGATTTACAACACTTATTAATTGACCGACTCATGATAACCATTTGACATATATGGCCATACACTTTGCACGTACCATATTATTCAATCAGTAAATCACAGCTATTGTACTAGACTCATAAATGTTTGCAAACAGTTACATGACAGAAAAAATTGTGGCATTAAACTAGACAAAATAGAGGTAAAATGGAGGGATATTGGATATATGTGACTCTGGGGGTAACGCTATACAGCCAGTCCTTATCCTTACAGTAGGTGATGAGGTCGAAGAAATGAAGATCAGATCACTTTGTTTAGTAATATTAGTTGTGAACAGCATGTGGAACTGGATGGGTCTAAAGTTTTTTTTAGGGAACTGGGTACTCAGTTCACAACCCCCCACCCCCAACAACCTCTGGACTGGAAGCATGCAACTGAGAGTCCTAGGTAACAATAGGCCATTAGGTTAATTCAAGTTAGTGACAGTCTTTGACTGTAATATGCCATTACTATATGTGGGGCAATTGCTACATTATTTATCCCCTCTCTGCTCAGTTAATGGTGTAAAATAACAACAGTTTATACTTCAAATGAGAAGGCAGTCTCAGAAGAACATATGACATTTCACCCATCAGAATTAACAGCAGATACAGGACACAAGTGCACAACCAAAATTCTTAAGTCAGTAAATTAGCATTTTGCTTGTGTAGTAGAGAAAAATTGTCCTGTAGGCTAGTACATTGACTCAGAATCCCACTTGTGCTATTATACAAGAAAAGGGTATATAGCAATGCAAGCTCTAATCTCGACCTTAACCCCCAAATGGGCCCAGAGCACTAGTAGGTATAGGCTAAACCAGGCAATTACATTTCAACAGGAACAGACTGAGAACTAAGGCACAATTAATTCATTTGTGTAGAAATATGATTCAGCACAACAGTGCAAAAATAAGTAAGAAAACTGAGGAAAATGCCCCAGGCAAAATAATAAATAAAAAATCCTGAAACTGACGGAGCTCTTCTAGTAAGGTGCGCATTTCATATACTGATACTCTAAGTATATAATTCCTCAATTCATTTCCCTTTTGAAAATTCTTGACTTTGTCTTGTAAAACCATATGAACCGACAGACTGGTAAAGTGTATGTGTAAATAAATGGCTATATATCAATTGTTTCATATATCCTGCAATACCTGTAAGTGTAACACTAATTTGCTTATTTTGGTTCTTCATCTTCATCGTTGGTACTGTACATTGCTCCGATTCAACTCATAAGGTGCATATGACACAATAATTGTGCGCTGCAGGCCTCTTAAAACTTTTACAAGCTTAAACTGGAATGGAAACTCACTCATACAGCAAGCAAGCACTAGTAAAGTAGTATCTGTATCATGATCACAGATCATCACTACACATTCATACAGTCACTACATACCATAGTGTGCAGTTTTAGCATGCATAGGCCAAGGCCTATAAGCTAGGCCTGTCTGTATATTTTTAACGTTATTTTTTAATGGTTTAATACCATTAAAAGGCCTACAATGTGTTAATCGTATTAAAATTCACTTTATTACTTGGCATAATGATTAAAATAGTGTCCTAGTTAGCAGCCTAGAATCAAAAGACAATGACAACTAGAGAATTGCATTTGCATGGCAAGTACTAATCGAAGCCTTGAAAATGTGCACACTTGGGATAAACAAAATGAAGTATATTGTTGGAACTGATCCCCTGACGGAAGTGGAATATTTTCACACATGCTGGGGGGGGGGGGGAAGAGGCATTGTTCCTTGTAACTTGTTTGGGGAGGTATATGTGAGAAAAAGCAGTAACATTATGTACAGTGTTGTACTAAGCACTGATGTTTAAATGAAAGTACTCACCTGGGTGTAACAATATGGATAAGCTACAGTATTATTTTTAATCAGTTGCCCATCCTGGATGTAACATTCCCCAAACATCTTTGTACCTTGTTAAAGTTAGCCTCAGACTGTGTGATACACTATTGGTGATGACACAGGCCTAATGCTATGCAAAAGTATTGACCCTAGACTAACTTGACTTTCCTAACAAGCAGTAAACTACAATCTTGGACAAAACTGTTGGGACACTTAACATGTTATTCGTCAATTGTAGTTGAAGTAGTCTAACATGAAACTCCCTTTCCCCCTCCCAATGTTGTGTCAAGAAGAACATGGCACTTTGCTGTGAACAGCATAACAGTGGTCAACATTGGAAGGGAGAAGGATGTCCCAACAAGTTATTGTCCAAGATTATCTGGGTCCCAAGAGATAAATTTTTGAAACCGAATTCAATAAAAATGTTTATTTTTTGAGCGTTCTAAAGTTGTTTAAGCGCTTTTTCAGAAGCTAACTATACTTTTGAGGATTTTTAACAAATTAAGGGCGACCGTAGGATATATTACATTACAAACCGAAAGTATATGCATTATTTAGACGTACAAACCAACAATCGCAAGGGGTGGAATAATTCTCTTCCTGGATAGAAGAGTCGTTCTTTTTCAAACAGATAGTTGGAGACGAGAAATTAATCCCAAGAGGGCCATGATCTACCATAAAATTTTAAAAGGAACTTTACAAGCCAGAGTTTCTTTCATAAATTTTGTACATCGTTAGGTACGGAAGGTTTGGGACATATGTTGCAGCCAATTTTGCATCTCAGGCTGTATTTTTCACGTTATATTGCAACTAGAAAAAATTTCCTATGCCTTCTTTTAACCAAAGCATTTTCTTAACATTTTGAGTTAAAAGTTGCTTTCCAAAAAATGGTAGACTGTTTGGTTTAAACTACTGTAATCCTACAGTACACCCCCAACCTCATCAAGGTGGCATATAGGCAGGACACAACCATATCACAGAATTAAAACAGGCAAGTGGGACAATATCATTAATGCCCCTTTGCTCAAAAGAAGGGATGTGACAGAAGAATTTAAGTACTCGGGCCATTTTTTGGTGGTATTTACCTGGGCCCAGTCCCAGGGTCCTCTCATTTAGGTCCCTCCCAACATTTGTGAAAAGGGTCCAAAATAATCTGGGTCCAGGTCTCCACAAGCTAAATGCGGTCCTGGAAATACTTCCATCTTATGACCAGCATATCATTTACCTGTCATAAAATAACCAAATAACCATCAGCAAAGCATCACTCCTTACTGTTTGCAGCGCACCTGTCTGACTACTCGAAATTCCCTGACAATCTTGGTAAAAACCATTTCAGGTTGGGACACTTCACATTTTATTCGTAAATTTTAGTTGAAGTAGGCTAACATGAAACCCCCTGAAGTAGCCTGACATGAAACCCCCTTTTCCCCTCCCAATGTTGTTTCAAGAAGAATGGTTCTTTGCCGTGAACAGCATAGCAGTGGTCAACACTGGAATGGAAGGGGGAGCAGGGTGTCCTAACAAATGGAAGGGGAGCAGGGTGTCCTAACAAATTTTGTACAAGATTGTAGCTGCAGTGTCTAGGCCTACGCTGAGCGCACCTTTTGTACTAGGATACGACTAACTGTTAATGTCATAGTTTTTTGTTCTGTAACGTTAAGCTTTAGGCCTTCGTAACTGTGTTTAGGCAAGGCTACGACAACTTTTGTCTTCTGTAGTGTAAAGCCTAAAGGACTACATTACAGTAGGTATGGAGAGTCGCGTAATTGCTCCCTATACAAATGTATAGGGAGCAACTACGCGACCGTCGATGCAAAACGTTAGTCCTTCACTGAGAACTACGACAAGCGTGGGAAGACTGTCTTTTTCTTTGTTTTAAACCTTGAAAATAAAATAGAGAAGCCATTTACAATTAAACCCACACAGGGTTATGAAATCAACGACAAATTTAATACCTTAAAATTGGTGGATCGTTCCCTGGCCTTGGTTACTGTCGCATTCACGTTAACGATACAGTACGTACACTATATGATATAGCTAGCTGCATGTGTATATGCATGAACGTCGACTGTACTTGCTTACATTGAACTGAGTACGGTCGACGAAGTTGCTTGATGAAACAGTTCCGACAAAAACAAAGTGGCATATGTTGGAAAATGCAACCTTTCAAATTTATTTTGAAATCCCTGAAAGATATCAATTGTTTTCAATTTATTTACACCTTTTTTTCAACCAGACAGAAAGCCTTCAATGCAGAACAATACCTTTGAATGTGGAACTACTTCTTTATTTGCACATTACCACCTTACTATATAGGAGGTGTTCGGGCAAATCCCCTTATAAAGAAATAGTTAAACTTTGTTGAAAATCCCCCTACAGAACAACTTAACATAACTGCGCAGCTGTTCCACTGTACAAAGGAACAGCGTGCGATTGCAATATGAATCCAAACTGAACATGATATAATATTCATCCGCACCGACCGCTTACGAAGGCACGAAACCACGTGAATGAACGAGCAATTCCTACAATCGAAGCTGTGGCTTCGATTAATAATTTACCATTAGCGCGTTCGATTACTCGCCCGAGTTAACTCGTGTCTGGCACGACTACGTTCGATTAGCTAATGACGTCAGTGTTCGCGCTTACTCGCGCCAGGCCCAAGTGAGCGATCCTTCGAGTCGGTTACTTAGGTAAATATCCCATCGTTCTTTGGGAAAACATGGCAGCTAAACGAACAACATGCATTCGTGAACAATTTCTGAGCATGTAAATACAGTGGGGTAAACATGAAACTTCTGACTTGTGAAAAGTGGTTGATGTCGGAATTAGCGAAGTCACTCAAGTGTTATTTCTCGAGAATTTTCTAAATGAGCATTGTTTCGAGTCAACGTTCATCGTACAAGCGAACCGCATGTAATACGTACGTATCCAGAGTTCGCTCTGCCATCCAGCTACGGGCTCTGTCATTGGCTATTGTGAACCAACTTCTCCAATAATTACCGTAAAACGTTCGTTTATTTCACCCAACTGCGCATGACCATCGTAGCCCTAGCTCGAGGCTCGAGTAAGTCAAGGGAAGCAAATCGAACACGCTACTTATGTTAACCGTAACGTTACCGCCCTGTGCGATGCTCCACGTGGCCAAAAAAGGCAAAATTCTAACTTGCAAAAACGTTCATTGCGACTATTTTGTTGTTTTGCTCGTAGTGTAATAGGAATCGGTAGTTAGCTTTATGTCTCAAACACTCGATTTTTGCAGTTTTATACCCCGGTGATCCTGAATACGGTCAGGTATTCGCAAAATTTGAGGCCAGTCAAAAAAACCCTCCACAAGTTGACCTGTTTTTGATGGAAAATTTCTCTATGAAATTGCAAAAGAAACATTACCTCACGATACTTTTAGTAAAGAAAAGACTTTAAGATTTCAAATGACCAAGGATTCAACAACAAGGAAAGCATTATGCATTATTCAGAAGCTTGAAGTTCCCCCAACATGTTAGGTACCTATTCTGCGAAATTCATCATTTTCTCTTGTGGGCGGAGTTTCCATTTTAGATGATGACGTCACAAGCCTCATTATCGCTAACAGCGAGGCTTGACTAATTAGGTCTATGCCATTTCCGATAACCTGTTGTGTTCGTAGCTTCAATTAAATGTCCGGCTATATTCCACAGACTCACACTTTTGGGAAAGCCTGTACGTTGTACACTTTCCTTGCAAAGGCATACACTAGCAGTACGGTACATACGCACACTCATACCGAATCGGGACATGAGAAAGTTCTCAGAAAGGAAACCATAGGGATTCCCCTTTAGCAGATGAGCACATGCAGCACGTGAAAACCTGGAAGGATAGCAGTTTACGAGTTAACGTGTTTTATCGAATTGGACTTCTGCGTACTAAGCGAAGGAAGACATGCAAATTCGGGCACTCGTGGGCGGCTGAGGCATGTTAAGGCAGTGCTTGTGGGTGCACACAGGAACATACCTTGGGTTAGCACAGTGTACTGGAGGTTCACAGATACGCAAACTTTATGCAATTTCTGATGACCTTATTTACATCTCTGTTGGACCCTCAACTTAACCCTAACTTTAACAATAGACTGACTCTGTCAAAATGTTAAGAACATTTAAAAAGCATTATGTCCTTATTTTGACATTGTTTGGAAATCACACGCCAACACACGCACTAATCATAATAGACCTTTTTCATATAATGTCACAGATCAAAAAGTACGGCATCCTTTTAAGGCAAAGCAGAGCAACACCGACAAACACAAGCACATGATTTGTCAACCAGTCGAATACGCACATTGTCCACTAAACGTGCAGGGCGAATTCTTGTGCGTGTGGCTACGTTTCCCATTGTTTTGCCCCCAAGAATGACGCCAGTGTGTCGTCAATGAATATAGTCTTTAAACATACAGTGGAGGAGATTTCTTTGGAATATGGGTATAGAACGGTGCTGGAGGCGCCGCGGGAGAGCCAAGCGGCTCCCCTTGTAGAGTGAGGTCCAGGGAGAGGGGTGGGGCCGCGGGGGATGTCGGGGCAATGCCCCCCCCCCCCCTCCCCCGCGGGGAAGGTCGACGATTTCGTCGGGAGGGCCTAAGAATAAAAAGAAAATAAAAAACCCTACAAAGACTGGAGTTACTGGAAGGGCGATCTAGAACGTATTTTTTGTTTTGTAATGCTGTTTTAATACATATCGAAATCGACTTTTAAATCGCTTCTCCTTATCTTTGTTAAACCTCATTCCATGTACCTTGTCCTACCCCCCCCCCCTCCCCCCGTCGGGGAGGGTAGGCAAGTCTTTTTTGGGGAGGCCTTAACATGAAAAATGTAAAGGACTGGTTTTAGTGGATGGATGATCTTGATTTTTTTCTTGATGAGCTATTTTTTCTTTTTTTTCACACTATTTTAATACATATCGGTTTTTATCACTTCTTACAAACTCTACTATCCCTCATCCCATCTTTAATCCGTTCGTGCAAGGTCATGCCCCGTCGGGGACGGACGACCCACTCTTTGTTGTTGAGAAAATCCAATTTCGTCGGGGAGCCTTCATTTACAGACCTACGATAAAAAATGTGGGCCTGATAAGCTTCGGTTAATCAGACTACCTTCTTGATTTTGCTTTCTAGAAGACCATATTCTTCAAGGAAACTGACAATTCCGAATTCTTCTTACAAAAAACGTTCTAGAGGTTGTTCATGTACATGGCCTACCCGATGGTCTCCCCGGAGAGCCGAATTCTTGCAACGGTAATAAATACAAGCTATGCCCTTTTCAGCTACACATAATGACGAACAGTAGTGTGAGAATGTCTTCCCGCATAAGTCTGACTGATAACTGATTTATTTGCGTGCTCCTTGAAACGTGACATATTTTTAAAAACGTTGGAAGAAAAACCATTTATAGTCTGGAGTTTTCATCTTCTTAGTGGACCTTGCAATTGAATTCAACGAGGATTCTTAATACAGTCAAAAATATTATAGTATGTTTTCAGTTCCGCTGCATAGTCCCTTCCCCAAAAAAAGAGACAAGACCATTTTATCTGGTAATTTTCTGATGATTTAGCAAGTTGGGTTTTTTTCTATTGGAGTGAAACTCGTTTCAAAGGAAAGCTCAAAATAACGACTCACTGCTTCATTTCTAGTTACAATTCTGGGAAATGACATTCCGGTATCTGAGGATTAGATGTTTTAAAAATTTTTCTGTACGCTCTGTGCCAACTAATGGTAGTACTCTTCGTTGAAAGTGTTTTGGTCGATCAGATCATTTAATACAAGAATGCATGCTTGTGAATCATTCTTCGATTGGGGTAGTATTATAAAGTGAAAATTTTCTTGCGAAAGAGAGCTCAAAGTAAAGACTCCTTTTATTCTAGTTACTGTCTAGTTCTGTCTGGGGTTTTCAATTTTTCAAAAATTTCTGTGCGCTCGACTGATAGCCTTTCGAGCATGATTACCATTTTTGGACCAAAGACAATTCTGCCCCCTCCCAAACTGAAACGCGCCCGTACGCCTATGACAGTAAATGACATATAAAACTTTACATATAAATGCAAAGCCAAACTTTTTCCACTGGAAAATGTTCCAATATGGTCCGATGGCCTGAACCTGCATGATGATATTCAGTAACCCCAACAAAACTACACATCACCCTTACTTGATTTCACGAGAAAGTCAGTTTCTTCCATAAACCCCCTTATTGTCGTAAAATTACAATTTTTCTCCAGTATAAGATTCATATCGTATCGAAGTGGCAAAAATTTGCCAATTCCGATGGATACTTTATACAATAAATTACCGTAGTCAACTATTTTAATCACCCCGTATACGACCTAATTTTGCTCTTGAAAGGCATATTACTTAAAAAAAACAAATTTTTCATTATAAACTTACCAAAAAACAATTTTTTCATTAAATTCTAAATTTCTCCAATAAAATAAGCTATTAATTTCAAGTCTTCGTTCAAAATAGGGGAAAACTTTCCGGGCAAACTTCTGGCCTCGTCTTGAACCCTGAGTACGTAGGCCTATGACGATTTAATGCGTAACCCCAAAAGAATTTTAGCTGTCGCCTATATAACGTTTTTTATTTTTCTCATAAGATGGACAGGTTATTTAATAAACACCCAGAATTTTTCATGGTACTAACAAAAGCCAAATTTCTCGCCCAAATTTTAATTTTACTTCAAAGAAACTTCAGATTTTTAAGTATTTGTTAAAAAGAAAGCCAAAAATTTCGGCGAACGTGCTTCAAATTCTGCCAACTGCCAAGTTGTCAAGTTGTACATACGCGTATTATTGGCATGATACACCCAGGCGCATGATGATAAGAATTGCACGGGGCTTTGGAGTAATAATTTTACGTTGTAACGGTTTTCTAAATCTGGAAACCTTCCTATTTAAGATGAGAACAGGCTTAATGCTCCAAAATGTGGTACTTGTAGTAAGAAAACATAACGTCATATTCTTCTTTATTTTACTTTCAAGTTTCAAATTTTTACTCTTTCTTACTTTATGTTCAAAAGAAATTAGAGAAATGTTATTATTGCATTGGCCCACAACGTTCTGAACAGGTTGCCTTGTCGTTCGTGATACAAAAGTAAACTGAAGAATATTTCGGCATTTCCCCATCTTTGAGTAAGAGAAGTCACGTGACTAAACGTGCTTGCCCGCTAGGCGGATGGAGTGTGTATCACTCCCGCATCCTCCTTACGTTACTTCGGTGCACTCCTAATGAGGTAGCGGGCCATAAATTGTATATCCCATCGATTAACACACTAAATTGGGTCACTACCGTGTCCCTAACTCCTTGTAGAAGTTTTCAACCGGGGCATGCCACCCCTCTGGTAGAATCTCACAAACTGGTCTTTTATGGCACTTTCAAATTGCCATATCATTACCATTTGAATTTTGAGCTAGAAAGCCTTGAATAATAGGCATGTATTTCCCACCATAATAGCTACTCAGAGACGGCATTATACCTGTATACAATAGGAAATGGCACTAAAATTGGCCAAAGTGCCTGCAATTTTGCACTGTCTGTATTTTAACTCATTGTCTACGAAATCCAAATGAAAAGTTGATCGTGTTTTTTGAGTAACACTGTCAGAAAAGTATCCCATAATGTTTTAAGGCACTTCATCTGTCAATACCCATTTTCCCAGGTACTAGTATAATTTGGAATAAGTCCGCTGCCTATACTAACCCATATCGCACTGAAAGTGAGGATCTGGTATTCTTTTAAGTTAATTTATGAGTAATCTAAATCTACCGCAAGTGCTAGGTTGCTCCTGAGCACTCATAGCGACTACGAGCAGAATGTGGTAACATTCATAATGGAGATTCCTAACATATCGGCTAGAGTATATGGAAATGGCCAATTTTTAACCGATTTTGATGGGTATTGCGGCAATTTTTTTGGTTTTAATGCTTTTTACATCATATACCCGACTTTGCCATTTTGGTTTCACACTACCTTTAACAATCTTCACAATTGATTTTTAACGTCGATAGATTAGTCTGAAGAAAACACACAGGAATAATTCTTGTCAATGTGGGGAGGTAGTATAACCTCTGAGTGCCCTAAAGATACCCTTAGACACAAATTTATTAACTTCATTTGCCAGTATCCGGGAAAATACATGTCGGATGTGAAGGGAAATTTTACCACATGACGAAAACTTAGTTCCTCTTTCATACAAAAATAGAATATTGCCTAAACTTCCTTTAAAGTAATTTTAGACGAATCACCATCTTACCATTTTATTGAAAGCAAAGTCTGATCATCAAAATCCAAATGCTTCTAAGCGTATAATAGTAGGCTCGTTGCCTAATTAATACCGAAGAGTTACCGTATGCACTCTCTTATAGAGTGAAATGTGTGAATTCTCTCCATTAGAGTGCTACTTCACTTCAAAAAATGTTAAATCCACTCCAAGAAGAATGAAATTTACCAAGAAGAATGAAACTCAATCCAACAGGCGCGTACATTGCCTCTTCAACGAGTACATGCGATGGTCACTCTTTTAAAGGTTGATCAATGTTGGCACACTATAAAAAGTGTAACTTCAATTTCACTCTTCGTGGGGTGAATTACCACTGAAATGGAGTGACAATTTCGTTCACCCTTTTTCTTAAGTTCTAGAGCGGATCACGAAACTGTTCGGTAACAAATGGTCAAAAAAGAATACAATGTTTACGTTACTTATTTTAGACAAGGGAATTAGTTACGATAGCCTGTCAGCGACGACACCAAGATATCAAAAGTCGGGGTGGCCAGGAGGAAACTGAGGGCAAGGAAGACGAATGGGGGAAAACTGTTTCCAGTAGGGTTTGGTATTACTCCTGGGAACCAGACTCCTATAGGCTCTGGGACTTTTGTACATCTGTTGGTAAGTTAATGTAAATTTTACATTAGAAGATGAGTCCATGGGCCGCCTAAGACTGTCCCACAGGAAAATGCTTTGTTGGACAACGGCCAGACCCATAAGCCCTTAGGTTGCAGTGTAGTAGCAATCCATGTTGTGTTTATTTTGCTTAAGTAGAGGAGGTTCGGTTGGCCAAGGGCGTGTTATGTGCGCCATAATAGTCATATAAGGCTTACAGAAAGCAAAAGACCCCGGGGATGAATAACGACTTCCTCAGAGGCATCGTGAAGTTTAAGCAATCTGGCTAAAACGTACAGTCTCAGGATAAGTTTAGTTTGTTTAAGGAGATTAGGTAAGGACCCCTCTTTAGTCGTATTGACTCAAATGGACAAAGCCCTAGTGTGTGGGGGGATGTGGAGGGTACGAAGATCCCATAACCTTTGAAGGTTTGATAATTATACATCTCGAGGTGAAAGTGGCATTACTCAGAAAAGTAAGCATAATTGTTAGGTCTACAGTCTGCCCGTGGTTTTTTTTATTCAGGTCTGAGTTTGAAAGGGTTCAAACTATTGGGTAAAATGCTCCTACCTGGTGCCGCCAATATTAAGAAACCAACTTTCGCCTAGCTGCCTAGCACACTGCTGGTCGATGACCTGATCGTCAATGAGTCGGTATCAAATTATTCTTTAAGTATACGAAAAGTATAAAAAATCAAAGGTATATATGTTACAGAACATGAAAAATTAATTCAAATAGTGCAACCCCCTACTTCATAGAACATTCCTGAGCTGAGATATAAAAACTTGAAATGTTCTTGTTTTTTCTGAAAGCTACTGCATGTACTCCTATCTGAAAGCTTGCTCTCCCTTATGGGGCGATATAATTAATTAAACCCCTCCCCTCTGTACAACATGCTATGCAAGTAAACAGAAAGAGTTCAAGGTCATAAAAACAACAATTTCACCAGAAATTCTACCAGAACATTTGGTTCTGGTAGCCCAGCCTACATTTATTTTAGGGCGATGCCCACTGTTTAACAAGAAATTTCCTAATTGGCTGACTATAGCCCTAATCCCTAACCCAGTCCGTAACCCTTACAAAGACTACAATCGATATAATACAAAGGCAAAACCCAATCAAGAAACACTTCGTTAAACATTGCGAATCTATCCATTATTTTTCAGTTTTTGTGAAAAGTTATTTCTGGGGAAGCATATATGTGCAAATGAAACACAACTCTGGCACTATGAACTGTCGTAATTATATTATCATAAGGTGTAAAGAGAAAAATCGGTATTTTCTTAATGTTTGCTATTATTTATGATGTCACAGATTTCAAAAGGGTATGCTTCTTAAGCTTGCTGTGATAAACTAAAAATCAGACACCGACAAGCTGTGTGAGGGAGCTATTTAACATTGAATGACTAACTGTTTCTGATGGGGGGGGGGGGGGAGGGGGCTATTTAGTACTAGTTATTCCATTTCTCTTAAGGAAAACGCAATGGACTCCAGTGTGGAGGTCAAAGTACTTTTTGGCTATCCAAAAATTTGGCTTTTCTAGCATACGCGATTAACAGTAAGTCATCGACTCACAGTGAGTCAATCACTAGCAATACGTAATCTCAAATAGGTAGTTGGAGTCTGTTCAAAGGAAAGTCGCCATCGATATTCGTGAGACAGTTGGCCACGGGTGTAGGTGACATCCCTGCGGTCTTTCCTTGCAGGGATACCGCCCCGTGGACTGGCGCACGTGAAAAGAATGACAACACCGTTAAACATGTCTGAAAAATTATAGATTTAAAAAATAAAGAAATACAAACAGATTTCAGGAAATGTGCTGACAACTTTTTGAACTTAGTTGCTAGTACTTTTTCTTAATCTTTACAATTCTCTTAATTATTTTTCTGTAAATTTACAAGATTTTCTTCTTTATAGTGGACACTCCACAAGGTGGCATAATATAGTACTTGAAAAGATATTACACTTGCAATTTCGAACTGGTTCCACTATTGAGCTTTTGGTAGTTTAACCTCTTTTGGCTCAGTGCCAAAGAATTACTTTTTGTCCAAGAAAACGCTCCTTACACACAACCACCCACACATACACACAAAGGCACACATACACACATAAGTATCTCCAGTTTGAATTTTGAAAGTATTTCCTTGTGGACGGTAGCACAGGGAAAACTTTGGCCTTTCTTAATTTGATTGTTTAATTTCCTTTTTTAAATGCTTCTATTTTTATTTTTCAGTAGATTTGTCTTATTTTTTAAGGGCAGGGCTCTTCAACCTGAGGGAACTTAACAGTTTCTGTACACTGTAAAAAAATTTCTCTGTAAATTTACATAATTTTTATGGCAAATTTTTTTCCAACCAAATAATGTTTTTTTTACAGCCAGACTGTAATCATGAAAAGACATTAAGGGTTTGTTTTTTCTTTACAGTTTTTGCATGTAAATTAGTTTACAAAAGTCTACTGTAAAATCGAATTACAGAATTGTTCTGTTTTGTTTACCTTAATTTTATGTGAATTTACAGCCTACTGTTTTCAGTCCCGACGTTTTAATATTTATTATAATATCGCTTTTTTACCTTTCATATGTTATTACGTAACATACTCCTCATCATTACGTAGATCAGGTATTTGCTTATCAACGTAATGTGTCGTTACGAAGTTGTTTTCAATCAAAACACATTGAGGATGCTTTGTTGTCATATTGTTGTCAAGTAGACTGCTATCTCTAGGAACTTTGTAATTGGAAAGTCACATTTTTTGTACAATATAATAATTGTTTTTAAAATAAAAATGACAAAGAATACAAATACATTGATTGCAAACATTTCCAGACAAGGTAAACAATAAGTTTATCACTTTCTGATTAAAAAACGCCAAAGAAGATATTATTCAAAGCAACAGCAATCCTTTTGTTAGGAAAATGCCTACAAAATAAGCTCCACCCATTTATGCAAAATGAGATTTACGTCATAAAGTGGTAAATTTACAGACTCTTTCAAGTAAATTTGTGAAACGTTTTTAATTTGCTCCGATCAAGTGCATGAGCGCCTGTGGCGATGAGTTGACATCAGTATACCAATTGTCAGTGCTCTGAAATTAGGGCCTTACAATTTCTTTTTACTTAAAAATGTGTGACAAAACACCAGTTGTATGATATTTATAACTAAGAACGTAATAACTAGGTATGCTTTTATAATAAATGTAAGTTAATTTTCAAATAGGGCCATAAATTTGCCAATTTTTTTTTTTTAAACTAAAACTTCGCAGAACGATGCATGTTATATATTGAAAATTTTCTGGCTGTTTCTTATTTGTTTGTTTAGGCTTATTTTTGTTTCTTTTTCAGCTTAAAAACAAAATGAATGTTTGTTAAATGACAGTATTTTTATGTGAAATCAGAAAAATACCAAATACTGTTAAAATTTCTGTAAATTTACAGAAAAAGTTTTACAAAGCAGTAAAATTTGGTTCAAAAAGCAGTCAGAAATGGTTTTTCAAATAAACAGAAAATACATGTTAAACAACCTCTTGTTATTGTAGCAATACAAAGTGTCTGTAAAGATACAGAAAATCGCTATTAAAAGTAAAATACAAAAAGTTAAAGTTAAAAAAAGTCTGTAAATTTACAGAAATTTTTAACAGTGTAGAGTCATGAGCTCATACAGGGTCCCGAAGGACAAATATTTGCAGTGTCAAAATTTTGGATTAAAAATGTACCCAAACTGCAACATTTCAATTGTTTTCTCTCAAACCTTTCCACATGTCGGGAGGTGAAGCCCCATTCTCTCAAACCCTCTAACCGTTCAGAACTCACTATTGCCCTTGTTAGAAAATTCAATTCAACATGCTCATAAATCTTTGTACGTATGGTTCCACAAAAAATGGACATAACTTTTTCAGTATGAATCTTCATAAATGATAATCTAAGCAAACCATGGGAATACTACCATTAATCTTGTTTACCCTTGCAATATTAATCTGAAAGGTCGGAGCAACATAAGTGTAGGAACCTACTCGGGGTGTATCTATAAATGAGCGAGGAATTTTCACAATTATTATCTTGCACTGAAACTGTTTAACCACTGAAATGGCCGGAAACAAAAGCGTTTTTATTAATTGAGAAGGGTACCATTTTGGGTGCTTTTATAAGTCGTAGTGTCTAATATTTCATATTCAAGTACAGCATCACCTTGTACATAGCCTCATTGAATGCCGCGAATGGAGTCTCGTTTTCTTTCTCTTCGGTAAAGATGACTGCTGCCCTCAATCACTGCATCTAAAGCTGTTTTATCTTCTTCAGTTCTTATCTCTTCTGTTCGTCAACAACAACAGAACCACCGTGCTTTAATCTTAACACACGTTATTCACTGCAACAAATTACTTAAAATCCCTGAAAATTTTCATAACAAAAAGTAAAGAGAAACAAAGAATACCAAAAAGTTATGGTAATAAGTTTTTAGAACTTTTCTGTAATCCGTAATCTCTTTCTTTTGTTGTACTATTAATCTGCCGTAACTTTTATACACTAGGGAGTTGGAGGGGAGGGATTTGGAACGACGTTTCTTTGACGAGCCTCATTTTATGGATATTTGGAAAAGATATACAGGTACAATGACTCACAGTTTAGTCAAAATCAGTTTGTTGTCAGTTTGTTGTCGGGGAACACCCCCCGTCGGGAAGGTCGGCGATGTCGTCGGGGAGGCCGAAAAATTAAAAAAAAAAAATTTAAAAAAATAAAAATAAATAAAAAAAAAACACAATGACTGAAGTTACTGGATGGGCGATCTAGAACCTTTTTTTTTGTTTTGCTATGTTATTTTAATACATATCGGAATCGATTTTAAATCACTTCTTAACTCGGTTAAACATCATTCTATTTACCTCGACCTACCCTTTTCCCCGTCGGGAAAGTATGGCAATTGTTTGGGAAGGCCTAAACCTAAAAACATAAAAGACTGAAGTTACCAGATGATGTACCATGATTTTTTTTCTTTTTGAACATTTTTTTAATGTTATTTTAATGCATATCTGAATCAGTTTTAATAACTTCTTACTAGTTCTTTCATCCCTCATCCCATCTCCAATCCGTGCGCGCAAGGTCATGCCTCCGTCGGGGACGGGCTACCCACCCCCTGTTGTTGAAAAAATCCAATTTCGTCGGGGAGCCTTCATGTACAGACTCACGATAAAAGATGTGGGTCTGCAGTCTCTCGGGTGACCTTCTTGACCTTGCATTTTACTGAAGACCATATTCTTTAAGGAAACTCACACTTCCGAATTCTCCGCATAAAAACGGACGAGAAGTTGTTCATGTGCGTGCACTACCCAATGGTCTGCCATCTGGCCTGCCCGACAGTGGCGTAGCCACGGGGGGGGGGGGCCTGGGGGGACCTAGGCCCCCAGATTTTCTTCAGGCCCCCCCCCCCAGATTTTTTGCGTCCTGATAAAATAATTGAAAAAAAATAAAATGTTTGAACGGAAATAAACTTTGAAGTATTTCCTTCAAAACAGTAAATAAATAAAATGTGTAAAAATTAAAAAAAAAACATGGCTGAAATCATGTGTGAAATCAAGTAATAACTTCAAAATGCCTACTTTCACTAAATTAGATACCGTTTGTGATCAGCACTGTCGTTTATTGCATTTCACTTCCAAGGCGAAACGAAAGTCTCGACGACAAACTTTATGTGACTTTGTTAGGTTAAGACCCTTTCTGCCTTTCGGATGGCTGATTGATTTACTGAAAATAAGGCAATCGTACACTGGAGGCCAATCTTACACGACCATTCCTATACTTTATCATACACAAAATATGCCGTAAGCAGGTAAGGGTAAGGTACTGCCTTCGGATGATTCTTCACTTCCATCCTTAACAAGTAGGCCTATGTCGTGCCTCACTCCTGCCATGACAAGTGCCACTGTAGGACGATTTTTTTCGACAAGTCCTCTTTTTACTAGTTGGCACTGGCGTCCGGGGGATTTGTAAACTGTCCACAAGGTCCGGATTCCATGTGTTTCCCACATGATCCATACTTCTGCTTTGCGGTTCAGTTGTTTTGAGAGATTTATTCGTAGTATTTTAATTTTGACTTCGTAATGTACCGATGAACAAATACTGCACCATTTTGCACATTGTTTCTTTGATAGTATGTACGTCTCTTGTAAAATCTCTACAAAAACTAAAAATAATTTGATATTTTTCATGCTCCCCAAAAAGTTTTGCCAAACAAAGCACCATTTTGCATCTAGGAAATCTAACGCAAAGAAAGTTTCTCAGAGGGGGACACAACTACTTTTGGTTTTCCTGTTAAAGGGTAAGGTACTGCCTTAGGTAAGCGGAAATCCATTCAAATATTGCCGCATTTGCGGCTGGGTACATCCAGTTTAAAACACGTGAGAAGTACCGTTTCCGGCCATCTGGAGGGGTTTTGAAGCCCAAAATTTTCTTGTGCGCTCCGCGCCAACCGATGGTGGCGCTCCGCATGTATAGTGTTTCAGTCTAACAGATAACTGAACAGACAATTCGTGTTTGTAAATAATTCTTCGTTTTAAAGCAGTTTTATGAAATGAAAATAATTTCTAAATTCTAACCGGTAAGAAATCTGAAAAAGGGACTTTAATACTAGTTACAAGCTAAGGAAATGCCATTTTCTGCTGTCCGGGGGTTCTCAATTTTAAAAAAAAAAATTCTAAGCGCTCGACTTAGATAATCTTTCGAGCAGGGTGCCATGTTTTCGGACAAAAAAGAATCCTGCCCCCCTGCCAAACTGACACGCTCCCGTACGCCTATGTCATTAAATAAAATATTAAACTTCAGATATATGCGAGGCCGAATTTTTTCCTCGGGAGAATGCTCCAATATGGTCCGAGGGCCTAAATCTGCATGATGATATTCAGTAACCTCAACAAAACTACAGATCAACCCCTACTTGAATTTCCTCATGAGAATGTCAGATTCCTCCATAAACCCCCCAAACTGTCATAACATTACAACTTTTCTCCAATATTAGCTTAAGATTGTTAAAAGTGGCAAATTTTCCAATTTCGATGGATACTCCGTACTATAAATAATCAAAGCCAACTCTGTTAATCACCGGCATACTACCTAATTTTGCTCCTGAAATGCATATCACTTAATAACAGAAACCAAATTTTTCATTATAACCTTTAAAAAAAACAAATTTTCTTTCATTAAATTCCAAAGTTTCTCCATTGTAATAAGCTCTTAATTTTCAAAGATTCGTTCAATAAAGGGAAAAAGTATTCGGGCAAACTTTTAGTCCCGTCTCGAAGCCTTAGTTCGTAGGTCTTGTACGATTCAATGCGTAACCACAAAAGAAAATCAGCTGTGTCCATATAACGTTTTTGATATTTCCCTTGTGAAGGACAGATTCTTCAATAAACACCCGAAATTTATTAACGTACCAACAAAGGCCAAATTTCCTTCAAAAGTTTTAATTTTTACTTCAAATAAACTCCATATATTTAAGTATTTGTTAAAAAGAAAGCCCAAAATTTTGGCGCGCTCCGCGCGCCTCAAATTCTGCCAAGTCACGTTCCACCAGGACATAGCATCGTCTTTGTCGAGGCCTTGAAATTCTGGTCCCCCTGTCGGGGAGCTTGGCCCCCTGTCGGGCAAATCCTGGCGCCACCCCTGTTTACACAGCATTTTGATTGAAGTAAATTTTCAAACGATTGCATAGTACCTCAGATTCCCATAGCATGCACCAGGGAGTTTTCTGATTACGGTACATAATAATTATACGGCCTTACATACTCACAATGATTGTGTCTTGATAAACTTGATAAAAAGGAGTTCTAGACACTTATTGTGGAAGGGTTAAAAGTAAGTAGGTGGGAGGTTGGGGTGATAATTAATTATCATTAAGAGCGAGAAAACTACCTGTGACAACCCTTTTGAAAAAAAAAAAAGATAATTACAGAGCAAGAGCAGTCACCCAAACTTGGAGTAGTGTAGTAGACTGTCGTGTTTCATTATTGGCTGTTGAGAGTCATGTGAAAAGACGTTTTGTATTCAAATGTAAAATTAACTAGGAGTAACTGCTTGTTTTACCTTGAATGTGTAATATTGAAGTCATAAAATATGATGAAGACGCTCGGAAGAGAAAGAGAACGATAAGAGAAAAATTGTAATATTTAGCTGTTGCTTCAAAATAAGTTTGGGAGACTCTCTTGACCTTCAAATGAAATTCTTCAAACCAACCTGTCAAATTATTAATATTGTGCACAAAAACATATCAAATAGGTACTCAATGTTCCGACATTAGCGAAAATTTTATAACTACAAACGAGCATTAATTCTTGATATTTTCAGCGGTAAGGCACAGCAGCTAGTCCTTGTTTTGGCTGTGAATACCTGGTCGCAATACCATGATGAAACGTCCCTTCTTACGTTTTGCTACATCGTCCTTCTCTGCTGCCTGATAACATCTTATCGCCTCAGGGAGAAAATGAATCACGCTACATATATATACTCGATATAGTCAGATTTCACATCTCGCTAACTGATGACAGTAATAAATATATTAAAATACACCAAAACTTGCATAACATGTGGGGTTAGCTAAAAATGCAGTCAAGCATGTTTTAATTGCATTTCACGCAGTATGAATACAATGAAAGCATAATTCGTTTTAGGGCGCAGATTATGTAACAAGCTCAACTACCAGTCACACCCCACAATGCCGTAGATCTACTTTGGGACCGCGTATTTGGTATAACGGTAAGAGCATCCGCCTCTCACGCGGAAGGCCCGGGTTCGCTTCCCAGGTCGCGTCACACCAAAGACTCACCCTACTGCTGCTTGTGTGATTCCCCGCATAAGCAGTGGAGTAGGGAAAACAACCCAGTGAGCCACAACTGGAAAAAGGCCGTAGCCGGCTCGTCTTGAACCAATAGGTTGGAAACTGAGCCGTAAAACTCTATCTAACTAACTAACTAACAAATTGATCTACTTAGGTGCCTATGTTTCCAAAAGCAATAACGAAGGACGTTAATAGATTATTGGCCTTCATTTTTTTAATTTTAATCCTCTCACTATGCCTTTGAAACCTACTGCCATGATCGTGCTCGGTGCTAAGCATAGGAAATATGGGTTAGGGAAAACAAGCTAGTGAGCCACAAATTGAAACAAGAGGGCAATCCACGGAGTTGCATATCTCATCGCTAACATGTGCGCAAGTTGGTTACAGAACTTGAGCTATTTATGTGCTAGAAGTTTTATCTGTGCTGTGTTTATGCTACAGTAGAATTTCATTGAGAAAAATTACCATACTAAAGCTGCATGTCACAATCCTTTGAAATTCCTATTTGAAGTCCATTTGGGAATCGATTTTTTTTTTTCGTTCCAAGGGACGGAAGTTTTTTTTCGTAAGATAGCGAGGGGAAAGAATATGGCACAGACCAATCAAGTTCTTGGAACTATAGGCGCACCCCTTATTCAAAAACAAAAGACATCATTTGGATATTTAAATTCTGACACCGGATTTATAAAAGAACTGGAGAAGGGATACCCAATCTTTGTAACGGTTGCCCTTTTAATCCAGTAGGTCTATCTAAGATTTTGGAACAAATTTATTTTTAAAATGTTGGTATCCCCTTGCAACACTCTAAAGAAAACTAGCTTGACTGTTACACTTAACTAATACGGATATGAACGCAACGATTTAAAACCTAAGACGCTTTCGCGGACGCTCCAGACAAGTGCGTAATTGTTATTATTCAGGCACTAGCTGTATGAGCGTATTCTCCATTTTGACGCGACGGCAAACTTCACGTGTGCCCCGGATCGCTGATATGCGCATCATGTGCGTCTCAATTAAAAAACTGAGTGTGTGCGCCATGTCTAACGCGTGGCGTTAGAAGATTTCCGGCCGACGCACAAACCTTTTCTGCGCACTGGTCTGTGGCGACTCCTAGCCCGTGGCAAGGAAATTGTCACGTACCTTTTTTGGCGATGCTTCAAAACCGCCAAGTTTTCAGGGCACTAATATGTAAGATAGGTAGCCCTATGCCTAACCTAATGTTAGTCACCCACAGTTTCATATCTGGGGTTATTCCTTGCCACGGGTTGGATTCGTCACAGGCCAGAAAAAGAAAAGAAAAGATTAATGCGTCGGCCGAAAATCTTTTAAAGTAAGTTCCTCGGTAACTGTTCTTTGGGTACACCTTGACATAAAGTGAATGATTTCCCTACTAACTTATGTCCATAAATACCGACATACGACGTTTTGAATCCCCAATTACAGGCCAGGCTCAGCCCATTTGAAATTCGAACTAATGCGAAAAAACGTATGTGAACGCATCTCAAAAATGGGTACCAGGGAGCTCACAATCATCAAATCATGTGCATGGTAACGCGTGTTAGCGCATACATAATTGCAAACACCGGTGCTACAATAGCAGTGAGCGTGGCCACTGACTACATTGTGAATTGTGCATTGCGCGGTGACTGCTTAGTATTCGCAATAGCATCTTCATCAAGCAGCTCATACGGTAAAGACGCGCTAGTAGTGGGGACGCGCTTGTTTTGGTCTGCCCACACATATTCATTGCTGTTCTTTATAACGATCGAACCGCGTCTTTCTTGCAATAAAACAGAACTATTTTTACCCGCGCGCATAAACACACGAACATATTGGCCAATGATTTGCTCCGAATCCCCACCATGGTCTGCGCCTTCCACTCTGTATGTTGGACTCTGTATTGTGATGCGATCGTTTTCATGAGGTTGCTAAGATAAGATAACTTTACCCAGCGTTACATTAGTTCCACATCTACATGCGCGCCGTAGGGCGGGCCGCCAGTTGCGTCATAAAAGTCAGGCGAGGTGTTGCGGCATTTTTCGCAATTGTATTTTGAACGCAGTTTTCCTTCGAATATCATTTATGCCTAATTGTACGGGTTTTTTAATGGGGTGTGAGATGATATTTGTAAAATACTGTATCTAATCTTGCAATACACAAAAATTTTTATGGCCGTGTCATGCTCACTTTAACCATTGACAATCTGTAACGTGAACCATGTCCTTGGTTGCCATGACAACGTCACATATCGGTACAACTTACAGTATCATGAATAGGCTAAAACACTTAAACTTTCAGATTTGTGGGATGCGTCCGTTAAGAGTTAAAGTGAATACAATAAAAAGTATGTGACCCCCTGTCACGTGACCTTTGACATTGGTTGCCATGGAAACTACATATTTTGGTAGAACTAGACTACCCTATTAAGCTGCGGTCACACTACAGCGATTTCGGATCGGATTCCGATCCGATTTTAAATCGTTCCTATAAATCGGATCGGAAGGCTGGTCACACTAGCACGATTTTGGCTCCGATAAATTACAACGCGCGTGTGATCTGTTTGTGACGTAATTCATGACTTCGATTTGGCGGGGAATAGAGGCAGAACAGAACGGTATATAGCTTTTTTACATTAACTCCTGATATAGCCTTTGTGTGTTTAGAAAAATCGGGAACTTGGCCCACTAGTAACTAGTGGCGTCTACCCAGCTTTGATTTTATTTAATATTGTTTTTCTCCTAGTTCATGAAGTTGCCTTTCAAGGTGATGTTATCCTAAGGGAAATTTTACAGGAAGGATGCTAGTTGGGACTGCTTTTGAGAAGCATGCTGCGATTATTGGCAAACTTCAGAGAATAACAATGCGACGTCAGAATGTCTAAAACAGAGGCGTACGAGGCGGGTTGCAGGGGGGAGCACTCGCAAAAGCAGTTGGTCTATTCGGGAATAACATTGGCAAACCATGATAAACGGTGACATTACTGAATATTCAGGCAAAAAATTGCACTTGATCCCTCAAAAAAAAAAAAAAAAAAAAATTACACCCGTTCGCCTATGGTCAAAATGGTTTTTCGGGCACAGTCCGAAACCGAGCCTAAAGAGCTGGTCCTGCGGTTGGGATCCAGTGGGCGAAACCCCCGGATGCTGTTCGAATGGGGATTTATTTCAGATTCAAACCCGCGGATTGCTCGATTTGCTACGAGTCATTCATTGTTTGCAAAACTAATAAACGTGTAGAGGGAAGATCTTTCTCAGTAGGTCGGTGATGTCTAGGGGGGTAGGACCAACCGTCCCCAAACGGCATTAGGTCTAGTGCCCCGCCATAGCCTCTGTGAGTAGGTTACCAATGCAAAGCTCCTCTCGGGGATTTCATGGAACAAATCGCCGGCCCGGAAGCTCTGAGCTAACTTTCTAGCTGTAAAAGTTCACAAGACAACAAAAAGAACCATTTGACGTTTTTCAATTATAATTTTATTGGCGAAAACAGTCGACTGGGTTCGAAAATGCAGAGAACTTGAGAAAAGAGTGAAGAATGTATTATTCCAAGGATTTCAAGTTACAAGTCTAAGCTGAAATCTGGGAGCTCTGTTAATCAGGAGCCTGCTTAAATTAACAGAAATTTTGATCACAACAGAATATTAAAATATTAACACTTGGGAGTGAAGGAGTCAAAGGGGAGCAAAAATGCTTCAAGTCACCATGCTTTAACTCGAATCTTTTAAAGGCAAAATCAGTCGCCCAAAAAATATTTAAAACACAGCCAGATCCCACTAATTTTCTCTTACTTACTAATTTATTGAACGGTTTGAGGGTCAGGAAGCCATTTGGCTTATCGAGGGACCTATACCAGAGTGAGCTTCATTATCTTTCATGATATATCATGACTTTAACTTTGCATATTTAAGGTAAATCACTCAGTCGCACGTCTAAAGTTCATAATTTAGTGAGAAAAGTATCGTCAAATCATGAATTTCCAGAGCGGATAATGGAACACGACAGAATACTACCCTAATGAAAATTCAGATAACCTAATTTCCCCTTAAAGTAAGAGGGGGGGGGGGGGTAGGGGGAGGAAAAATGTTACAGTAAAACAACAATCCAATACAAATGTTTTGAGTATTATCAAGAAATTGCTAACACTTTATCTAAAAGTTAAATGAAGGCCTGCAATGCACAAGATTCAACAGAACAGCTTTACGTTGTGTGATTTGGGACTTAGACTAGGGACATATATACTAGAGTTAAGTAATGGAAATTGTTCTTTTTTTTTCTGGTGTCCTAGCCATAGAAACGTCTTTTTTTTAATTAAACAAAATACTAGAGCAAATTGACAATTTGTCATTTGCTTAATTTTACATGAAAATACCAAGCTGATAATTGTAAAGATCTAAGATTATGAGAATGTGGAACTTTTTGAAGAGTGTGCCTGTACAACGAGTGAAAGATACAGTAAATTTCAAATATTTTGAACAGTGACTCCCCCCCCCCCCCCCCAATCTTGGCAAGATCTGGAACCTGGGTTCTTATATTACTTTAGTAGTAGATGATGAGACGCCTGGTGTTTATTGTCTCACATACATGGATCCAAAGGTCCTTGAAAACTGTTAGCCAAATTTTGACAAGCGACTTTACAAGCATAATAATTTGAATTAACAGGCTGCTCAATTCCACCAAAACGGGCCAATTCTCCTGATCAAAGAGGCATGCGACACAAAAAGCAGGGTGTCTTTAGTTGTCAGAAATTAGGGAGGCTTTTTTCAAAATGCAAGAACAATGGAAAAGCAAGGTGACATATTTAGCTAGACCCTGAGAGTGAAAACAGGTAAAAAATGTGAGGGTCTTAAGCAAGGATGGTCCCAATGGATGTGGGCAAACAATTTCAGAGCAAACTAACAAGCTAGCCTATCACCTGAAAAACAAACCACTGCCCTAATGATTTAGGCTACAACAACTTCATTGATACCCCTTATGTGGTACAGTAGCACTCTCAGCAAACCTGGCTACATTAATCAGGTGGTAAACAAAAAAGGTAGGATGGCTAGTCTTCCCACCCTGATCAAAAGTCATTTCAAATATACACCAAGATGGGACGGTCAAGCACATGCACAACAAGCAAATGAAAGTAAAAATACTAATACCATCTCTGCAGAGATCTTAAAAACCTAATGTACTATTTTTAATCATTCCTTGCCATTTAAATGGTAATCCTCTATTTTGGAAGTGTTCATTTTAATAACCAACTGTAAAGTGATAAATAATTTTAAAATTCGCCATTGTACATTTTGTGTCTATTTAATTAAACCAATTCAAGTTAAACAAATTTTCACAGTATCATGGATTCATTTATTCACTCTAGAATTCCAAAGGCCTGCATACATGAGCAACATTTGTAAAACATTCTCAAAACACTTCACCTGCAACAAACCCAAAACATGCTTGTTTTCGGTTTGTTGCACAGTGTAGACAGAGTAAAAAAAATCTGAAAACATTTTGAAAATGTTTTGAAAAGAATTGACAGGACATTTCTTTTGCAACACTTTCAAAACATGCTGTATATCCTGTCTACACTGTGCAACGAACCGAAAACAAGCATGTTTTGGATTTGTTGCAGGTGGATGTTTTGGAAATGTTTTTGAGAATGTTTTGCAAATGTTGCTCATGTATATAGACCTTTAGATTTAACTGGTAAAGTTTTTTTTTATTTATTGTTCCACCTCCAGTTGTTCTTCTCCAGCTCCTCAGCAGCACTTAGAGTCATATTCCAATAGCTAGCAGTCAATATTCCATTTTGAAAATGCTGAAGAATCATTGCCTTTCTACTAAATCGGATAGAAAGTTTTTCATACATTTTTTGCTTCCTGCAAGAAATCCAGTTATTAAATGCTGTTGAAATGGTAACACTAAATATTGGTTATACCATGTGATATGCACAGTTTCATCAGACAGACTTGCAGTGGCATAGCCAGGGAGGTTATTGTCTTATGCCCCCCTTGTCACAGGCTGTTAAAATTTTAAGTTCCTAAACGTAGGCAAATATTTTAACACAAACTTATTTTAAATTATTTATTTGGAACCTGATTGTTAATCATTGTTTACAGGATCCCCCTAATTTTCTACACCCCCATTGGTTCTTGACAGCGCAATCAAACAATTTACTAAATGCCCCCACCCCTTGAAAAGAATCCTGGCTGTGTCACTGAAAATCCTGTTGAAATTTCTTCCTTCGTGCTCACAACACAAACATCCAAGGTTGGGCGTGTGGAGTTGTAATAACTCAAGTTATAAGCTCCCTTATCTCCTGAAGAAGAAAAAGAAAAAAAAACCATGATCAATAACAAATAAATTGTTAAAAATGCTTCCAGATTGCTGGATGTGGTGCTTCTAATGTGTCTCATTACTGCATGCCCAGAATTTGCCATTCACGACAGATGGTTTTCACTTACATTAGAAATTTGGGTGTGTATGTGTAAGCAAAACAGTGTGGGTGAACTTGATTTGCTTACTGGTGGGGTAACAGGTCAAAATAAGGAGGTCAAAGGTGAAACTTGCAAACAAGTGGCTTGCAACTCTTCCTTAATCATGTGCATTTGATTTTCAAATTAGTGGAAATGAAATCTGCAACTCCATGGCTTGCCCACTTGTTTTCAATTGTTCATTATGCACAGGCACAACTGACCTAGGAGTACAAACCACGTCATTATCTTAACCAACTCATTCCTGGCCTTTTGATATTCAAAGTTCTCACTTTCTTGAAATATAGTAGTTACTGTACTCACTATCAGCTGGTTTATTGTGCTTAAGCTTCGGTCATCTCTTCATCCATGGTCTCATTCTGTGATGCTTGCATCCTGCCACATCTGCAGTTTAGATTCAACCCAAAATGAAGCCATCTTCTTTTGTACTATTTAAAAAAAATAAAGAACATTTCATGAATTTTAAGAACACAGACAAAATTGTGCTTGTATCTTTTTCTTAATATATGATGATGCACACTATTTAGCCTTAATTGTGTTTGGTAGTTTGTACTGAGCTGAAAGTGACTTACTCTGCTGGTTTGGTTACTATTTGTTTATTTTCAGATGACTGGATGTATAGTATACATGTTGTACCAATGTATAATTATTTTTTCAATTAGATATACAAATTTGAAATATTTGAAAAGAGTACTAGTTATTTAGTACTGATTTTTTTGCCATCTTTAGTATCACAAATTGGTATGATATATTCACCATGGAGGTCTAACCAAATTAACCATCAAACAGGGCACAAGAAGTCAATACATTATGTAACACTTTAATTTCACAATTTTTTTTCTGGTTCTTACCATTGCCCACCCCAAGTTTTTTAAGGTATTTAATGAAAACATGGTGCATATGGCAAGATAAATGTTAATCAATGAGTCAAACGCTTGTAAATTATGCTGCTTCCAGTGACAAAATTTCACTCTAAAAAGTATGATACATGTATGTGTTAGTCCCAGACCACAATTTGCACGGCACCAGAAACTTTTAAATGCATGGAGAACTGTAATTCTGAAAGGCTAATTGGCATGATGTCATCCCCTGCAGTATATGGAGGCTATGCCCTAAAATTTATTGTTACTTTTATTTCTTACAGGGTTAAACAGAATGTAATAGATGCAGAACCTATTTTCAATTCAAACCACCAAATGACTCGTAAATATAGGCAGTCCACTCTAGCTGAGAGTTAGGCCCAGTCCTAACGTGTATACGTATTATGTAGCCTGCAGCACTACCAAAATTCTGAGTAGTATTTTCATAGCTTTGCCTCTGCCACTATGTAAAATTGATCCTCACATTTGCCCAAACAGTTCTAACCAGGAGTGCATCCATGGGTAGAACCAAGTTGTGAACAAAGTTGCATGTAGTACATACGACACGACCCAGGACGCCTAGGCCTAGGCCTATTGCAGGCTGTACTGCTCACCAAGCGCTTCATTGAGCAAAGTGAAGTGAATGGTAGTGTGTAGGGACCTGATTATTAAGGGCTATATGCTTAGCCTAGGTTTGTACGTAGTGACCTAGACCTAGCCCTCAAACAGAGCTGGTGTTCGTTACATGATCTAGCCTAGGCTCATTCCTCTTATAACGAATGCACAGCCCTGTTTGACAGTGGCATTTCTTTGTAGGCCTAGGCCTATACAAGAAGTGAACGGAACGCTGCATCGGATTTTATGACCACGTTCATCTACTAAGTCTAATTAGGCTAGTCCCTAGGCTTACTTACTTAGCCTATCCATAGCCTAGTTTCCGCATAGCCTTAGGGCCCCTACTTAGGTTATTGCTAAGGTTGCTAGTTAGGCCTAACGTTAGGTCGTAGGCTTGCAGTAAGTTTTTGTTTACATTTACAAATTTTTCTTGCCACTCCAGTAGGTTATGATAACCAAACCTACCCAGATCCCTGTTCAAAATCGATAACGTTTGGTCTGTAGGGTAACACAGGCTAGGTTCATTCCATGTGTCCAAGAGAGTAACGTTAGGGGTGTAAACCTTGCCCTCGCAATATGAGCATAGGCCTAACTTAGGCCCGGGTACAGTACGCCATGCCTAACGTTAGATCTTACTTCACTGTGACCAATTAATTCAATTACAATTTATTTCTTATATGAACTAGTACTAGGCCTAGCTCAGGCTAAGAACAAATAAAAGTAGATGAAAACGGTTTGTAGGCTACAGGCTAGGAACAGAAGAATGGTGCTAGAAAAACAGTTCATTGTCAATAAAGTTTTGACCATTGTCAATTTCTCACCTAACTTGTACAGCCTAGGCCTAGGCTAGGCCTAATATGATGACAGTCGACTCCAGGACGGTCGAGTGCACATCTGCATTACTGAACCAAGTTATATATACAAATCTTGAATCATAGACCTCAGTTAGGTGCGCATTCGACGGTACACTAAGTATTCTGAAGGTCATGATATAGCCTAGCTAGGCCTAGGCCCATAACGCGAACGTTATATAACGTTAATACATCACGGCACGGTGATTGTATACAATGTAGCCTAGGCCTACGCTAGCCTACACAATACGTAGGCTACTCAGCATTACGGAAACTCCGCTTGTGGAAACACAGGGCAAAACACTTCTACCACAAAACACGAAGGCACGTACCATTTTTGTCAATCTTTTCAGCCTTTTGATGATAAACGTGGATTCGTGCAAGTTGGGTCAGACATCGTGTCATTCAGAATGTAAAACGAGTCATTTTAAACCAGAAAATTCTTCCTAAACTCATTCGATCATGCTTGTGACTTCGTCGTGCGACCGTGGCGTACGTACAGCTGGTCTCGAACAGTTGCTAGGCATGACGTCAGCTTAAACACGGGCAATGATTGGACAAAAATGAGAAAATCGGAAAGCTTTCCGACAAAAATCGCTCAGCTATCCGATTAAAAAAATAATTCGGATCGGACTACTATGTCGGGAAGCAATCCGAATTCGGAATCGCTGTAGTGTGACCGTCTACATAAGAAACCCACTAGTTCGATCTTTCCTGAAAAAAATCGGATCGGAGTCCGTTCCGATATCGCTGTAGTGTGACCGCAGCTTTATACTTGTGAATTTTCATGTAAAATGAAGGTTTTCTTTTGAAGTTTTAGTACAAAATAGGGAAAAACTGTTTTCTTGCAAAATGTGACCTTTGACCTTTTCTTCCGAGGGTCTGGGAGACACAAGTTCCCACCCTGGGGTACCCACCTACCAATTTTGAAAAGAATCGGTCCAGCCCACTAGGAGGAGTTTGAGGGACAAAAACGTTGTTTTACGAACAAATTATCACTTGAAAATTTTTTGTTCCATTCTACCACTTGACCTTTGACATCTGTTGCTATGGCAACCACATATTTTGGTAGGTCTAGATGCAATCATCGTATGTGAAGAGTTTCGTGTCAGGAGAACGTTTCGTTTTTGAAATATAGCAGAAAATGTGATTTTCACCGAATTTGACCTTTGACCTGTGACCTTTGACCTTCACTTCCGGTTGTGAATCAAAATGCAATTGTTCCACGTGAGGTACCATCCTACCAAGTTTCAAGAAAATCGGCCCAGCCGTTTACAAGATATTAAGAAAACAAAATTGGACACACACACACACACACCAACACACACACACACACACACGGACAGGTTTTGACCCCTCTCTCAGCCCTGGACCTTCAGTCAACCATGGGTTAGACCTCGAGACTAGTAACCTGGGAAAATTTACCGTTACCATGGCAACCATTGCGATTTAAGCTGGCATTGCCATATATAGCCCAATAGGCAAAGTGACTACAATATCTCATCCTCCTCACGGAGCGATGAGATAAAAAGGGCTTGGCCGGCCAAACTTAAACCAGAAACAGAGACGTAAATTCACAGCTAACCGGTTAACTATGTCCCAAACCAAGAGCACCAAACCTATATCTCGTAGTCACATCTGTCACATCTCACCGGATATTGTGATGTACGTAATGACTGATCACAATGATCTTTAACAATGGACAACGGTTTGAAAAAAAAATGGCGCCTGTTTTTCATAACACAAAAAGCTCTTTAGCGTGACCGAATTGCTTTAAAAAATGCCAGGAAAGTTGAAAAGGATCATAGTTATGGTATCCCGGTAAAATTTTCATGGAAAATGCAAAACGTTTCCAAAAACTGACAAAACGTTTGATCAGCTTTTAAAAACCAATTAGACTAGTACTTCATAGTCCTGCGCATCACTTTACAAGAAATGGTGGCAGTATTCATATTCAAAAATTTTTGGGCGTTTTTAAAGCCATATTTCACTTGCAAACGGTGGAGTTAGCAACATTGAAAGGGGGCATTGGGATTCCCACGAATCAAATTTTGATGAAAATGGTCTGAAGGCCGCGAGGTTGGTCGTTAAGTGTTGTCCTTCAGTGGACGTAATAGCTTCTTCGGGAAGCAGTATCAAGTTTGGTTTCGCCGAACGGCCCTTTGCCAGAGGGTCGGGAGGACTTTAGAAAAAGGAATTTTGATGCCTTGGTGTTGCTGGGCGTGGTGTTGAATTAGACATAGAGTTGCCCTCTGGCGTAGTGTTGTCATTGCACGTAGTGTTGCCTTCGGGCGTGTGGTGGCCTTTGGGCATTTTCTTTGGGGGGCCGGTTGGTTGACGGGTGGGACTTTGTTTTGTGTTGGTTTGTGGTTGTTGGGTTAGTGTTTTGGGGTTTGGCTGCAGTGGCAGTTCCTGAATCTCAGTAGTAACAAAAACTCTTTTGTTCCCTGTTACACCGTATGTATGGTTTGTTTTGCACTGTTCTGTAATCCTTCGAGGTTTTTATTTGAGATTCTTTAGCCTGTTTCTTCGTACTTAATAAGCTCCCCCATTTTGATCGCTTCTCGGCCTTTTGTCTAAGATCATGTGTAGTATCTGTTCTTTCCATCCAGTCTAGAATTGAGCCATATACATGACCAATAATGCGAATGATCTGAGGGCCATAAAGTTGGTAACGTTTTGTCCTTCAGTGGCCTTAATAGCTTCTTCGGGAAGCAGTGAAAGTTTTGGTTAAGCCGAACGGCCCTATGCCAGAGGGTCGGGAGGACAAGGCCTTAGAAAAACATTCTGACCCCAAGATAAATTTATTGACATATATTAGTGACATTTATTTGTAGGTATGGGGTTAAGTATAAGTAAGGAGAAGAACGTACTCATTTCACAAGGGTTTGAAAATGTTCTTTCCGGTGGTCAGGGAGGTATTTTCGGCAAAATATTTTGGATGATCTCCACGCCAACTGATGGTGGGGATCTGCTTAGCTAGCATATGTAAAATCATAAACAAAATGACAATATGGTTCTCACATTTATTAGAACCTTAACGGCCAGTCTCTAGTGTATCAATGTACAAAGTTTTAAATTTATTGATGTTACATTTTATCTGGTTATATCTTCAGTTAGATAATAAGACGGAATTTTAAGGCCGTTTTCAACGTATTGGTTAAAGTTGGGCCAAACACGTCTTTTTTCTAGTTGTAGCACACTTGCTTGTTTTCCCTACTCCATTGTTTATGCAAAGCACCTAGCACAACAGCAGAAGGTTCGATATGACCCGACAGGACTCCAACTCCCGACCTCCGACCTCCCGGCTGTAAGTCGGACACTATAACCACTTGCATGACCATGCAGTCGGCCCTGTTTATTTATTCAGATGAATGGCAATCTCTCTTTGGAATGGTTTGTTGCGCAAAGAAAGCTCAAAATGACAATTATCGCAGGTTGTATTAACCACACTGGGAAATTTCAGCTATCTGAAGTGTAGCAATTTTCAAAATTATCCGTTCCCTCCGTGACCCCATAATTTAAACAGTTTTCAAGTAGCATTGAACATTTTCTGTCACAGCCAAAAAAGAGAGGAACCATTTTAAGCTGTACACAAGAGGAATGGGAGGTAAACGGATACTAACGGAGAAGTCCATTATGAGAAACGTAGAAAAAATTATAAAACGAAAGATATTAAATACGTAAGGAAACCTTTTTCGGTCGACATCCGTTCCAAGTTTTGTGCATGTTGAAAAATTTTTCGCCGTTCATACTGTACGTTCCCGCCGGTCATGAAAAGAGGTCTTAATAAGAAAACATTCCTTTGAACATTTTAAAAGCAATTGGGGGAAATAAAACCCTGCATAATTTCAATTGACCTAATCCATGTAATTGTAAGGAGTATGTGATACTGGTCTCTATTCTGATCTGTCGTGAATCTTTCCTTAGTTTGGTTAACCTGCAAGGATTCGTTATTTGCAGCTCCCAGGCTTAAACCTCAACCTTCCTTTGTTCATAACAAAGCTACGTAGAAAATAGACTGTCGGTCGACCTTTCCGCTTGACAACCCTACTTAAATACTTTAATCAGATATGGACTCTTTTTCTCCATATTAATGGAAAAGAAATTGTATTGCCAAAATCAGTGTCAAAAGTATTCCGTAAGCTAAACTGCACAAAAGTGTCCTACCTGTTTGTCAATTATGACAGAATGAAAACCATATTACATTGTATTTATAGTATTACATACGCAATAACGGTACCTTGAACGTAATCCTTTGCAGCCGGCATGCATGATTTATTGTGGAATAGATTCTAATACTTGAATCGTTTGATAAAAGGATCAAAGGAAAAATATGTTTTAAATACCTCATACTTTTAACAGTTTAAAGAAAAGCAGGCCTATTACGTGTGAAATTCACCAACATGTCAATACCGCCAGTCATTTTCAAACCATTTAATCTAAAGGCCCCAGCAATAGCTTCAACGCTTCATAATATTATAAATTACACTGGAAGAGTTGCAGCATTTGAAATTTTGAAAGTTTGGGTGAAAACATTCTTCTCGAGCAACAACAATTGAATTTAATGCTCAAAGAATCTATACTATTTCTTGAAAACTGTCTTATTTTGAATCTATTTCTCATTCAGTATCTTTTTTGTTTTAAAATGATGAAAATATTCATTGGAACAAATGCAACATTTCCCTTTTTATACTTTAAATTAGTTGTTTCAATAACAAATTGAAGGTTCTAAATTGTGAGTTCTTAGAGACAAAAGATTTCCTTTTACCAAGTCTCCTTTTTTATTAAAATTAATTTAACCCTCTCTTTTTTGTAGCATTTGTGTGGCAACCGTCAACAATTGTTCAACAATAATGCAGTACTTATTCTAGTGTGTTCTTTCAAAGCACTATAGCATAGAAAGCTTATCTGTTTGTATTTGCACAAAAGTATGTTTTTTAACTTCAACATAGTAGACAACGTTGCACGAAATCTCTGCTGATCAGGCAGTGCAGCCTGCAGAGGAAAAATTTCTGCATCCTAAAGAATCCATTTTTGTAATCTGCACGTCGAAGAGTCGAAGAGTCGAAGAGTTTTTTTTTTTCAAATATCAAGTTAAAGGGCAGAAGCAGTCATCCCAAATTGAAGTAGTGTACTAGACTGTCCAGTTTCATGATTGGCTGTTGTGAGTCATGTGACCATGTTTTTTCTCTGCAAATGTGAAATTCACCAGAAATAACTGCTTGGTTCACCTTTCATATGCAATAGTTAAGTCATAAATTGTAATTGAAGATACTTTGAAGAGAAATAAGATGAAAATTGAGTTATTTAGCTTTTTCTTCAAAATAAGTTTGGGGACTGCTCTTTACCTTTAAGCAAAGGGGATTCGGTTTACCAAGAAGTGTCCGTGCTCAAATATCATAGAGTCGTATATTTTTAATTGAAGGAAAGAAAGGGGAAATAATCTTGCGTCCTGTCGCAATTTGAAATGCTTCAAAAAATGCGCCGGGATCCTATTTTAACTTTCAGGGTCGGAAACACCAATGTGAGAATGCTGTCATTCACTACCAACGTACAAACTAAAACAAAAAAATTATTGTAGCGGCTGACATGTTGATGGCACAAGCTCTTGGTCCCTATCTCTCAAACCAGGAACAACAATAAAAAATTCATAGATGAAACGACCACGATAAAAAAGTTTCAGCCTTTTTAAGTAGATTAAAACGTTTTGGGGCTACTTAAATGATCGCAAAACGGGTTTAGATACACAGGGTACTAACCTCTCAACGTGTCCTTAAGAGGCGCCACCCTAAACGTTCGGGAGCAGGATTAAATCGGTCCTCGCTGCTATTTTATTGACAGTTAAAAATACATCTCTATAACAACGTATGAATCACAGTCCTTCTGTAGCTCTTTATCTGTTTATTTTAAAAAGTTCTTGGCCATTAAAAGACCCGAAATTTCCAGTGTGGACCGCTGAAAGCATGATGTGTTTTACAATTTACAAAGACTAGTATTTCAAGTATTTTAAGTCTTCAAATACCTGTTGTTTTAAATGACAATAAATAACAAGTGGAATGATAATAGAACAGCAGATATAAGTAATTAAGTAAAGATTTTAAGTTAAAGTTAAGTTTAAGTTAAAGTTAAAAACAAAAGCTTCGTTGAAAGAAAATAAATATGTTGCTTGATATCATGTGCGTCTTTTTACAAAGAATAAATGCTCATGTTTTAACCCTCATGTGAATTAAGGGGAGGCCGATTTTTACAAATGTTCTAGAGTAGGTGCCTCTGGAATATAAACGCACACGTTCCATTTTAGTGAGGCAGATGAAACGCAAATACATAACTGCTCACAGACAAACGTAAAAAAAAAAAAACAGAAAAAATTTAAAACAAAAAAAAAAAAAACCCAACTTAAGACAGTATGCCACAAATCGGGAAGTCATCTATTGTGACCGGATCAATATTTAGGCGAGACTTTGAAAATATGGCTCAATTGCTTTGCTACGTATCTGCTGGCCTGTGCTAAAGTCGGACCTGTTTCAACGGTATTTTTACAAGGGGCCGTTATGCCTACGTAGTTGGTGCTGACAATGACATAGCCATTTTTTCAGTTTTTATAATTTCGGATTGTCTTTTAAAATTTGATAAGATGATTATTAATTCATCAAAATAGATCAAGTCGACACGCATTTAGTTAATTAGATCAGAGTTGTATTAAAATTTGAGTTACTGAACCTCAGACTGCTCTTCTCGAAATAAGGCATGTAAATTGCAGTTTAGCGACATGATATACCAAAGTAGAAAATATCAATATTCCGGTAGGCCTATATGATTTTAAGTGACGGACTTCCAGAGTTGAAACACATGTATCATTGGGCAGCTGGTGTACAGAAAGAGTAATTACATAGACATACAAGTGAGGGTTACAACTTACACTTGCTCGTTCCCAAGTGTATCTTTCAATTATCAAGAATTATGAGTCAATCAAACAATCTTAATTTCGTTGTAAATTAGTCACACACCCAAACTCCGTGCGAACCAACAAATATTACAAAACCACTTAATTTGTGGTTGAATTGCAGCACTGACGTTTCACTCATCTCACTCAAACATGAGAAGTTTTTAAGTTGCTGATTTGCATCTCAAAATTTTCCCAAACACTTTTCTGAAATGTGGGTGGCTAATTCCATAGATGAAGGGGTTAACTACGCTATTAGTTGAAACGAAAAGTCGTGTAAACGCTCCTATCCGACAATCTGTAAAATTGCAGATTGTATGAGGCAGGTAACACACAAGAAATGCACAGAAGATGTAGAACATATTTCTTGTAATCTTCAACTGGCGTTGAAATGCATCGTGACTTCTTTTAAGAGGGACGTGATCATTCGTTGTTTCTGGGCTGCAAAAGAAAGTAAAACAAATATATTTCACATTTTGAAATTTTAAAATCGCAAAAACCACATGTCGTTAATAAAATGCATACTTTAATTTTCTAAAACACGGTGAAGAATGGGTAGAGTTCAATAAACAATAGCAGACAAGAATTCTGCGGTATTATGGTGGCGCCAGTAATTAATTTAACTGAGCTGAAGTTTAAAATCAAAGGACCGTCTCCACAGGAAATTAACTGTAAAAAACTGTTAAAAGTACCCAGAAATCTCCGGCCGATCGTTATTTTTTTTTCAAATATTTCAACAAATTGAAACAAACATTGATCCCTTACTTATCCCTAACTTCTTTATTTGTGTGTATGATTATTCCAATACACAGAAACCAAGCGTGGTGTAGTACTGAGTATTGAGTTGTACGGTACATAAAAGCTGACATGTTACGTGTAACGAACAATGAAATACATCTGTAATCGCATTCGGCAAATGCATTCTTGTCATAGACAATCCGTGTTGACCCGTGTGTCATAATTAAATTGATAGTTAAACCTGAATCAATTTCCACAACCACATGCGTACGGGGATAATTTTCTATGAGGGGTAAGAGCATTTTTTTGCCCCAATAATGTCACCGCTTATCATGTTTTGCCCGAATAGACCAACTGCTTTTGAACGAATTGAGAGGGCGAGTGCCCCCCCCCCCCCGCCTCCCGCCTCTTACGCATATTTACCACAACTGCCACATCTTAATCTTATAACAGCAATCCAGAATAAACCTGAATAAGTTCTGCATACACGTTTGACACCCAATTGTATTGGCATGGAGACAACGTTGCTGACATATGCAGACAGCCATACAGTTCCACTGCTAGACATTTACAGTGCCCGGATCACATGCTTGAATAGACAAACGTTTGACAAAGACATAATTCAATACCGCAAAAAAGTCAAACGATATTTTGTTTGGGCACCACTTAAAGGACTCAATCAATAGAAAAGACTTTGAATCATCGGACTCGGTGACTCATTGTCGTATCCGCTTAGAGTAAAGTGTAAATATGGGAAAAGGGAAACCCTTGTAAAGTTGTAAGTCATAGCAATGACTACATGATTGTGGTAAATGCGCTACATGACTAACACATACCATTGGCCAACGGAACAACACCCGATGAGTGTCTCACGGCCAAACCCTTGTCTTACTGTCTACCTAAACGTTTCTTTTAAGACATTTATTTATTACCCCAGCTACGTACTTCTAGCCCCTCCCATTACTGTCTAAAACTCTTAGTCATCAGTACACAATCTCGGTTTATTTATTAAGGATGAGTATGAAGACCCTTATTATGTGTAATCATCACCACGACGTTCTCGGTGCAGTACACGCTCTGTAATATGAGCTACAGCACTTTTCCTTTTTTTTTTCTCTTGCTTTTTTTTTTAATTTGCTGTGAATCAAAAAGCTGTGCCAAGAAGTTGAGAAGTTGTGACTGTTTAAATTGTATTTTGGAGTGAGGATTGACTGCCGTTAAAGACAAACCTTCATCATTTACAACAGTTCAAAAAATCTCCATTACTTAAACTGTGCGCTTTTGATCCGCATTTAGTGCGGAAGCCCGTTACTACTCGTTTCCACTGTGCGCTCGCACAATCCGCTCCCGGTCCGTTCGACATATACCAATTAAACTTTTTTCCGCTTTACGCGTCTCATGAGCGAGTTGAAACACATCTGCCCCAAGTGAAAAACATATCAGCAGACTACGGTAGCCGGTAATAGCTGCAGAGAAGTAATGGCTTCTGCCAAGAACCGAAGCCGTTTTCTTCGCAGCAAGATGAGAAATTAATTGAGGAAGTGTCCAAACTTGTATAATAGCAGTTTGACGAACACAGAGACCACGAAAGTAGTGAACAGTCATGGCTTTCTGTCCGGGAACTATGTAGAGGACCTATGTACCATCTCCTTTTTAATTCCTTTCCCTTTTGCAATTATTCCACGTGTAGAATAGAAGCATCATCAGACCCATCTTTTCATTCTATTTCTGCAGAACAGAAAGGGTTTCTGCTACCTAAACGCAGAGTATGAATTGAAGCGCGGATTATACGGACGACAAACATGCCCGTTGAGGCAGGCATTAAGAAGGCGCAAAGCGAGTAAGTATGAAGGAGTGTGACAAATTGTTCGCCGAGCGTGCTCCGAGTGCTCGGCGATCAAGGTCGGCGGAGAAGTATGAACCTAGCTTAATAATAATAATAAATACGGTAACGACGAATGAAATACAAAGTGTTCGATAGGGCGGCACAACTTTAACGGAAAGCAAAATCGAAAATATGAGTCTTTAAAAGCCAGTAAAACTGTGCTAAAAACTTCTCACAGAATTGGACAGAGAGCTGGCACAATCACATCATGAACAGGGATCGTTCTGGTTACCTGATTACAAATTAAAGACAGGTGTTTTTCAACACAGAGAGGGTCCCTTTCTTCTAGCCCAACTCACAGCTGTCTAAAAGATATCCTTATCCAAATACAAGCCTAGTTGCTTCCTTCACGATATGCCCTGGTGGGCATACTACACCCTAATATGTGAGTCGAACACTTTAAGTGCATCCTGCTTAATATAAGCTTCACTTTATTAATTAAACGTCAATCAATTCTCTAACGTAATTCCTAACCCTATCAAATAATTAAAGCATTGCTATGCAATAGCAACACTCAGTCAATAAATTCCGTGTTAAACAGCACGAATTGGCTGCCACAACATCAATTGGAAATTTTGATAGAGTTCTGGTAAAAATGAAGGTGGCGAACGACTTTACCTTCCAGGTTTATGTATATCGACCCGGAAATAAATGCTACGTTTAATTTACTCTAAGCGCAAAAGAGCGAACCTATATAGTTACTCTCTGATACAGTGAAAATGTGAATTCACTCCATCAGAGTGTTAAATCACTCCAAGAGTGGCGAAGTTCACTGTAAGAAGAGTGAAGTTCACCCCAAAAAGAGTGACGTTTCATTCTTGTTGTCTAGATATCTCCAATGACCACTCTTGAAAACAATGGGGCAGAAGCTGGTTTAAGAGTGAATTTTCCGTAGTTCCGTAATATAAACTGTAATCGAATTAAGTAAAAAGCAAATTAGAGGTCATTGTGATAAGATCGGAAATGTTAACTGAACTGGCTTGTTGACTGATGATGTAAACAGATAAAAAATTATAGAATATGTTTCTGAAAATAACTGTATGAGTTGACATACCTTCCCGATGAATATAATGATATGGAGCGAGACTGTTTGCTCATCCGTCGGTTGTGTCTCAACACTTTCACAAATATTCCAGTGTAACATATCATAATTATAGTTAGAGGAACCGGAAAGTAGCCGTAGACCAGCAAGTTATCGTACAAAGCTGAACTTTCAACGGTCGTCTTTGGACGACAGTTATGGTTGAGTTCATCAAATGCTAGTTTCCCGATGTCAAGAGCAACTGGAGGAAATACTGCAATGAGGATGGGACAGATCCACAAACATGCTACCCATACGGTGAATACTTTGGGTTTGAATATGTCCCTGTAGTACTTCATAGGACTCAGAATGAGGACGAATCTATTGATAGCGATGGACGCTAAAGTATAAATGCTGCATCCGATGGTAGTGTGTGCCACAGCCAGAGCAAAGTAACACATAGTGTCCAAGTAAGGTTTGTAGTCTGCGAAGCCAGCCACCACAAAGGCAGGGAATACCAGAGATGTGAAAAGATCAGCTACAGCGAGGTTGACGATGAATACATTCGAGGTGGTCTGGAGGGACTTTGAAGAACCAACAGCTATCAGAACAAGGCTATTTCCCGCGATGCCAAGAACAGAGAGAAGCGCGTAGCCAACTCCGAGGCCAATTGCCGCGGGACTGTGAGCTGAGGAGGTCTCATTTGTGTTTGAAGAGTTCACAATGAAATCCATAACTTTAACACTACATGAAATATCTTCGCAATTCTCGAATGATGTTTTCAATCTTACGTTGGCAGTTTAACTGACTTGCAAGCAAGGCTGCCAGCTAAGATTGTGTCACAGTCGGGCTCTGATTCATTGATTCAACCAGGGAGGTGTGATTAGACCTTTGTATCCTCGGCTGAGCATTTTTTTTTTTTTTTTTTTTTTTTTTTTTTTTTGTGCGTGTGTGTGTGTAACCTCTCATCTTTTTCTGCGAACGTATAATGATAGACCTGGCCATTGTTGTTTAAGTTCTACGCGTTCTCCATTTACTCAAGTGGATTGACTGTAATCGTTCAACCGTTTACTGTTTTCTAACAAAGTTCTAATCTCACTCCCACTTCACAAAGAAAGAAACCATTGTTTAGATTATAATATAGGTTTTAGAACAAATAATTGAGGTAAGAAAATTGAATATAAATATTAGTAGATTTCGGTCAATGTTTTCATCAATGGATACCAGCTGCGGTTTGCAACCAAATCTCTATTGGTTTCCAGGCTCATATACGGTTCTTACGTGTTCGCATTAGCCATGAGCTTTAGTCCTAGAAACGAAGTTCTTTACAAGTGGAAAATTGATACGGGTATTAAAAAGTACATGAACTTTGCTCCATATAGCCAGAGGTGTCCATTGGTGATTTTTTTAGGGGTCAGTATTTTTCCCAGAGGGAACCAGAATTTATTATGTAAGGGGCTGGGGGAAGGTGTTTATTGGGGGAGGGGACAAGAAGAAAATAAATGACACTTAGACCATCAGTTAGGGCTGAGTGTACAGAAAATTTTGAAAATTCAGACAGCCGGAAATGGCATTTCCCTAACCTGTAAGTAGGATCTGAGCAGTAGCCATTGTTTTTAGTTTTCGTTTGTAAGAATAAAAATCACTTAAACATTAAAAAGAACAAATTGTAAAATGGTCAGGAAATTAACAGATTAAATGTACCAGAAATCAGGAAATGGCACTTCGCAGTCTTTCTTTATCCTAACAATCCATACTCTCAATGCCTGGTTTTGAAGTTTTTGTCTTTTTGCCCATTATATTTTTCTAACTTCAAATTTCTCTTGTTGGGGAAGGAGGATGCAAGACTTTTGACTGGGGACTGCCACTCCATCTGGTTGCGCATTATAATTTAATATTCTTTCATAGAAAATCGTCATTTGTTTGATTCTTGCTTTTCGTATTTACAATGAGCAATACACGTAAATGACTCCCTATATATTGGCAGAAATGGAACGGTTACTGCAGATGGCAACTTGCCACAGTAGGGGAAGTGTTTTGGAAATTTGATCCGAGGGATGGAAGCTACAAATGCGTTTATACTCTTAAAAGGCTCTCAAGATCCCACTTTGCTGTCTCGTATTTTCACTACATGTTTTACTGTTCGCATGGCTGAGCATGCATACCATTGGAATTGTTTGCCTATCTAAAAAAAAATTGAAAAGAATTGGGCAAGGCAGGACTGACGAAACTGCAGAGGACCATCGGCCCAGATACTTTCATTCGAAAGCACGACAAACATTACCGATTACATCCTCCGGTTAGGGATTCTAAAGTGAGTTTTGAGCCGTACTAAAGTGCTACAGAATGCACGTTGTAAGTTGCAGCGTCCATCACGTCGTTTATGTTCATGTTTCTAGCATCTCAGCTATTGAGGTTAGACAGCTGTGTGGATAGGACTGATCGGTTACTACATCCCGTGAGGCTGAAGGTCTGCGCTCCCGAAAAATGTAATGGATGTGACGAGACCGAAAGTAGCCTAAACTGAAAATTAAAGGATCTCGAGACGTAAAAGATGAAAGGTTTGCTAGGCCAATATTAACTTCCCTTTTACATTTTCTGTTCCTGATACCTTTTCCTGAATTTACAGCACCATGGACCCTTTCGTTCTTTAGGTTGCGCATACCTTTTCACATTTTTGTTCTCGCCGAGCCTTCATCAGTTAAATTGTCGATATCGCGGACCTTCATTGAAAAAAGAGTAAAAAAAACATAAAAACGTAAAAGAACCAAAATATAAAGATAAACATGAAGAAAACGGGAAAAGTGCTTTCAGTTTGTTTTTACATATGTCCATAGATTTGTTTTAGAAATCATTGGCTTTTATTCATAATTAACGGAAAGAAGAAATATTTCCTATTCAGTACTGATTTTAAGAGTGTAGACGCTCGGTGGGGGATTAAACTGGCAGAGACTTTTTTTTATTGATCATGAAAATTCTGAAAGGTTCGCTTTCATTGACATGGTTTACAAAGCCCTTGATGTTTTAATATCCCTATACATATAGCACTCCTGGTAACGGAATGTAAAGTGTCTAAGACGCTTCAAACACATCATTGGTAAGCAACCAAATTATTTTAATTCCCACATGGCAGGAATTTTTTCCTCAACCCTTCTCTTACCAGGGAGGCAGGGATACAGGTAAAGGGAGGTGTTTATTGCCAAAGATCACAATGAACTTTTGTTTTCCATCTTTATTTTATCAACGAGGGCAAACAGTAACAAATAAGTTTATTACAAACAATACATATGGAAATAGTACTAGAACTCTTGTAAACATAAATTTTCCCTAAAAAACAATCTAACATAAAATCATTGCCGTACGCTTTATTCAAAGATCAAGGCACGAGTGAATATGAGTCCAATAGCTGAAGCTCAAGTTTGGATTATATAAATAACATCCTATTCTCCCAAAAAGGCACTTGTATTAAAAACGGACTGTAACTTTGCATAAGGAATGAAACCTTTTGTTGTTGATCTTTCCTGTATTAGTTTTTCCACTTGCAATTTAAATTTAAAGTTTTGGAAAAATTTGGTTAAATTTGGCGCTTCATTGCTTAACTTTGCCTGAAAAATAAAATGCTTTAAGTGGTAGATTAAAATATTATAAGGGTGGGTTTGGAGCAGTCTATAACCAGAGAAAATATCTTCTTTAGAGAAAAATGCTTTCCGAGCAGTGTGAGTTCTACATCCAGTATGAAACTAGAAATAACATTGCAGTGCCAAAATAAATGTTCAATTGTTTCATTCTCTGTGCCACAAAAGGTACAGAGTGCATTGTCTATTTTTCTCATTTTAAATAATAAGTTGTTAGTTCCGAGAATTTGATGTAAAAAACGGAACTGGAAGAACTGCAGCTTGCTCTCTCTGAGTAAACTAAAAGGTGAAGAGCATTCATCTTCAGTGTAATTAAAGACGGAGTTCCACTTAGTTTGAGCTAAAGGACGGGTCGCAACTTTTCTCAACAATCGTTTATAGCAAAGGCATGAGAGGAGAGGGGTTTGATGCAACATTTGATACAATGACTCATCCTCATTAAATATTCCAGTCTCTTGTGATACCATTTTCCAGTGAGCTGGAATTGCCGAAATAATTCCAAAATATAGGGTGAACGAACAGTAAGTCAAATTAAACTTGTTTAAGAAAGATCTGAAGGGGTGGAAGATGTTTTCCTCCCCCAAAAGATCTTTAACTTGAAATATTCCTTTGTCATACCACTCTTTATAAAAACATATTTTACCGTTAACCTTAATATTGGTGTTATTCCAGATAATTTAATTCCATAGATTACTTATAGGCTCTTTTAAGTTACAACGCGACCAGGCATGACAAACATTATTAACAAATTTGTTGTCAGTAATCACATCTGTGTCCTTAAAATTACATCCAAATAAAACTTTTCCACCAAACTTATTTAAGACTCGATCGAAGAACACTTTCTCGAGGCTTTTCTGCTATCATAGTACCTTTTCACCCAGGTGCATTTGATGCCATCAATAAAACTTTGGATATGAACAGCATCCAACCCTCCCTGGTCAATTGTATTAATGATAGTATTTCGTTTGACTTTGTCGGGTTTTCCATACCAGACAAAATCAAACAGGATCGATTCAAGTTCAGTGACAAATTGAGACGGTGGGTCTGAGAGAACTTGAAACAAAAATACCAATTGGGATATTGCAAAAGTCTTTACCGAGATGATTTTGCCTATTGGGGTCAAGTCCCGGTGGGACCAAATTCTAAGTGTAGATTTTAAACGTGGCAGTTTCTTCACATAGTTTAGACGAAATAGGCTATCCCCGTCATTAGAAAAAAAAAATACCCAATGAGGTGACTGGTCCATCAGACCATGTGAAGGGAAGTCCTTGCATAAAGTTTGGTGTACTGTGAATCAGTGGTCCTATTGGAAAAATAATGGTTTTATCGTAATTGATTTTTAATCCTGATAAAGTTTCATAAGTTTCAAATACTTTTAAAGTTTCACATGCAGACACATAACTCCCATCCAAGAAAATAGTTGTATCATCTGCATACTGCAGCAATTTGATTTCACAATCCCCAATACTTATACCCCTGATCAATGAGTTGTTCTGTAACATTAGTTGTACCACCTCTGCACATATTATAAAGAGGTAGGGACTTAACGGACAGCCCTGTCTCACTCCCCTACAAATATTATAAAATGTTGAAGAGTGACCATTATTGTAAACTCAAGCAGATGAGTTTGAATACATAGTACGCACCCACTGAGTGAAACCAGGATTAAAGTTAAAGGAGTTCAGACAATAGTAAATAAAATCCCAGCTTAACATCCTTTCTCAAAATCTACAAATATCAACAGACCTGGCACCGAGTTGGAATTACAATACTGAATAGTGTCTAAAATACAACGAATATTTTCGCCAATGAAACCATTTTTTATAAAACCTGTTTGGTTGTTGCTAATTAAAGTGGGTATCACCTGCTTTAGTCTTGTAGCAAGAACCTTGGTTCATATCTTATAGTCTGTATTTAGCAATGAAATGGGGCGGTAGTTCTTAGTAAGATTATGATCTTTATCTGGCTTTGGAATTAAAACAATAACCCCCCCCCCCCCCTGTTCATGAGATAAAGTACCATGATCAAAAGCATAATTCAACGGCTCGGTGACACACCGGCCTATAATAGGCCAAAAATGTTTCAAGATCTTCTTGATCACAATGAACTTGGCTACAGAACAATTCTCATGATTTATGCAATTGAGCAAAAGGGAAATAAGACTATTAAACATTGCTATTTTCATTTACAGTCGCATTTGCTCGCATAATCTTAAAGTCACACCCAAAGAGAGGAAAATACAGAGAACAAAACAAGTAGGTTGTAATCCGCGTCCAAATCGTCAAATTTATTTTCATACTTAAGCGTCTTGCAATATAGAGGCAACGGACAAATTTCTCGGTCTGTTGTTCAACATCTAGCAGACGACGTACCAGGCTTGAACTTGGTTGCTAACACCAAGACTATTAAGTCATCAAGAACATAACACGAATGAGATTAGTGTCGGCGTCGGCAACTATTGCGGCCCAAAGAAAACGGTTCTCAATAGATTTCCATCTAATAACACCTCCCTTGTCTTGCCCATTATTTGTGCATGCTGCTCATCAACGAATTCCAAATTGACTTATGCCGTCTGTTACAATATTAGTGGTGCCAAGTGCAGCGTTTCCGGTCACGTTTATTTGTTACACATCAAAACGGCTCACCCTTGGTGTAGTTTTACTTTCTCAGTTGTGGCTCCTTGGGTCACCTTCACTTTCATGACAAATTTCAGGCTGCGGGTGCTCATTGCCTTCTAGCATTCCTCATCTACCGAGGCAGCAAAGTTGATATGATCATTTTTGTTTCATTCTGGAATGCTGCCCTCACAGCCATTTTCTGTCCGTCTGTTTATGAAGGTATCACTGGTCTTGCTCCTTAATACCTCCATGATCTGTTTTAATCATGCCCTTTGAGGCGTGAGAATCATGGGATTAAAATCTGCGTAGGCTATACAATGGTGTATATAATTTTTTTCCAAAGTGTTTCTCTCTTGAAAAGGTGAAAATCCTGATCGTAATATAGACAAAAACAAAAGTGGTTCAAATAATTTTCTTCGAATAAAGTTAGATAGCCAGATTCAAATTCCCCAAACATTCGAAAACATTCCAAAACATTCGTAGCTTAAAACACATGACGAAGACATGGCCATGTTTGTATTCCTTATGCCAATCAATGCGCTTTCACTAGGATCATAGTGAAATCTGTATAATAATGTTTAATTATATACTCTGTTTACATAGCATGTGTCCATTTGTTAACGAGCAAAGCCTATAACATGACGGCACGAAGAGTGACAAGAAGATTGCTTGTTTTATGTATGGCTGCTTTGCAGCAGGAAATTGCTCCGTATATATCCATGTTCACACAGAGAGGCTTAATTGACCGGTATTTACTATAAAGGGGAAGTTTAAGCAAACATTTCATTTTTACATGTGAAAGAAGAACTTAATCTACTCAGTGTGGTAATATTTAATTCCAATCTGACGTTTATTTTTCGATATAACAGCAAATGAAGTTTCTAGATTTGTGTTCCAAAGTGAGATTGGGGCAGCAAAGATGACATCACTTCCTCACATTGACAAAGAATGTTCTGTGTCCATTTGTTTTTCTGAATGTTGTTTTGACCTTGACGTTAATAGGAAAAGGAACTCCCCACGGGGATTGCAAATTTGAAAAGTTCTCATGCCACTTATGCAATTATATTTTGGTAATATGGGACTGTTGAGAAGAAAATTGGTTGTAAAGTTTAAAGAAAAACAAAAGACTCTCTATTGATGTGGGGATATGATGTCATATGTTTTTGCTTCGGGTCCACTGTTTGTTGAAAATGTGACAACTTTACTGGCTCATATCTTGAGAACTATACATCAGATTTCAATGCAAATTCACCAAAATTCTTAGAATAAGTACATCTCTAAATATCAAAACTTGATCTGACCTTTAATCTCTTTTAACATCTGCAAATTGTCGCAATTATTCCTAAGCACATCATGGTGCTACGTTGGAATGTACTTTGCATGAATGTAGGTACGATCTCCACAAACACTAATAACACCCGCGAAACTTCAGATCTTCGTCGTCACAAACCGTAGACAAACTTTTATTTTCTGCGGTCAGGAGGTCTGGAGTTCGACTCCTGGCCGGGTCATAACGTTCCCAAACATTAAAAATGGAACATACTGCCGTTTGGCTTGGTGCTCGGCATATGCAAAGGAGTTGGGAAAAGAAATCGATGAGCCACAACTGGAAAGGAGGCCTTAACTTAAAGGCCCACTTGTCTCACCCCAAACAGTATCAATTCTGCTAACCCTTTTACTTAAGCCCCTCCCACAATTGTCTGAAATCCATCCTTATCCACGGTCACAATGTCAGTTTATTGCTTCAGAGTATAGAAAAGCTCTGTGTGTATGACCAAAACACTCTCAGTACAGTCCATACTGTGTAATATAAGCTTTGGTAATCTGCATTGTTTGAATTAACAGTCAATCAAAAAGCTGGGCCAATGGAGTTTCTGTTCCCTATACAGGAAATGTAGTTTGGGGTGAGAGGATTGGCTCTTTAAAGCTTTGATTTCAAAACTTCGAAAGTCTTTTTGCAGTACCGTAATTAAGGCACATTTGATCCCCTAATTTGTGATTGTTTTTTCAACAATAGGTAAAATCATTTCACTGCCATAATATGGTGTATTTTTCAATAAAATCAAATCTGGGAGACAAATGTTGTAATCTCTTGTTGGCTATGTGTATTCAGAGCAATATTTTCCACGGCCCCTATTTCCCTTCAACTAAAACGTCTTATCATAAAAATTTTCCAACATTGTGGCAGCCTTAAGACTTTTTTATCCTGCTTCACTTAATGAATTGCAAAAGGAAGAAGCAAAATTACCCCTCAAATTACAAATTATATCCCAGTGCATGGCACAATAAGACTTTCTGCTTCTGGGGTTTAATGCTCTCCCTCGCCGCAATTTTGTGTAAGTGTGTTTTTCCAGGACCATGACTTTGGATTCATTTGATAGATATGATTTTGTCAATTTAGAGCCCCCAGAATAGTAACACAAAGTAGTTTGCTTTTGGGATTCAATAAACTTGAATGTTGACTCCTTAACCTGTGTCTTACTAGTCAGTGATGCTTCTGTGGTTTGAAAATATGTACTCACCTGCTCACTCAGCTGTTAATTTTGTGGACCGTGAGCCAAACTCAAAGCAATTTAAAATATCTTGTACAAAATTCTGCAACGCTACGTTAATCTGTTAAGTGTTGCATTATTTTGTAACTGTATATGCTCTCGACGAAATTTCTACAACACGCTTTTTAATGCATAAAAAGCAAACATTATGCACTACTGATCTAAAAGACTCACGACAGAGGGTCCTTCAATCCGGCCTACTATCTTTTCGGCAAACTAAAGAAAATAGAACGTAAAGAGAGGACCAGGGGTCCTTATGAGATACTCTCTTTTTGACAGGAGTACACACACACACAATTAAAGAACTATTCAAAGCACTGTAGTCCACATCACTTGTGACTAAATATTTACATTCGTTCTTAACTCTTGGCTTTTCCATTTGTCTTGAGACTTATGTTCAATACATAGTTCACCCGTATGACAAATATTACTCCTGGAGACTGCAAACAGGTACGGTACCCTCTGAGTAGGCCTACTAGTTACTTCAAGATGGTTTTGGGATGACGCACGTTGGAGGTGGTTGTGTTATGATGGAGCGTCGATGGAAACTTTAAAGAAAACAGCAATGATGGCATTAAATGAAGAAAAAATTGGAAGACACAAAAAGCACGACAATTGATGAATAGCTCCAACTTCTTGCGCGTCGGCTACTGTGTGTCAACGTGGGTGAGTATTTTCGGTCTATAGTTTCATTTACCAGCTGCAATATCTTTCGATAGTCTCACTAAATCTGTCATTTTCAGTTATTCTAATGACATAACATTTATTCAAATTCATTCCTTAGCGTGTTTCTGTTGGGTTAAAATTTAAATGATACATTTTTATGATCAGCCATTTTTTCCCTGTCGTTGAAGGCTTTTAAATGTGTCGTTCAGCTCATCATTTCTAAAGTACATAGAATAGAATGATAATTAATATTAACGTTTCTTAGATAAACTGGTGATTATGACGTATTAAATTGAAAAGGAAAAAATCACTGCAAGTGATCTACACATTTGGTCTCTGACCGATAGTGACGTTCACATAATAAGTCATCCCCCCACCCCCTTTTTTTTTTTTTTGCTTTTGATTCAGTTTCTCCCTCGTCGTCATGAACTTAAATTACTCATTTAATGAGCTACGTCAGTCAGTACTTTCACGAGTTCCTGTCTTGACTAATTTATGTAGTTTGATTAGTTTTAGTCCTTAGATCCCGCAATGGCTTTAAATGGAAGATAAATTGAAGTCATTTCAAAGACACCTATTTATATAATACTATAAATGCCGATAGGAAGTCATGCATGAATGGTAAGCAGCAAAGGGAACATACGAATTTATCAATGTCATGCATCTTCCACATAACCATTTTGTCAACGACCACTGTCAAACAAATGCTCGAAAAAAAAAACTATTGAAAAGTTGAAAATGCAACTAAAATCTTAAAGATGGTCTTGTAAAAGCAAGGTCTGCTGGTGTGAGAGTAAATAAAACGGTACAATGTTAGTTTTCTTATTCCTCCATTAGGAGAAAGAATATTTAAATCGAGTTGGCACACGACCGTCCGCTACTGATGAAGCTGCGCCATTCACAGAGAATGAGCAAGACAGAAGAAACCGGTCTAGTTGGTCCTTAGAACCAACTTAAAAATATTCACACCCAATTTAAAATTATATAGCCATCAAAATCTTTCGTATGAAATCACGGCTTATGATTTCAGACCTTTCCTAAAAAAGTGCAAGGTTCAATGACTAAGGGTAACGTCAAATAGTGTACCTTCTTCCTCCCCTTTAAAAATTTGTGGCCTTTTCAATGAGCCTAGATGCAAAATGATGCAAGATTTTCATTTTTGGACAGGAATTTTGTTGAAAATTGAGTTGTGGTTGTTATTGGGTATAAAACTGAACTTTTTATCTATACAAGCAATCTAAAGCCATGCACGCTACCTTTCGAGTAAAAAAAGAATCTGATGGCTAGAAAAAGCATTTTCAAGACTTATTCAAAGAACCTAAGCAGTCGCTGTCTTCGTTTTTCAATTGCTATAAAATTCTCATTTAAAAATAAGTTTGCAAAGTGTTTAGTAAATTATTAAAAAAATACATGTTATTTTTTCCGATAGACTATCCAAGCGGAGCGCCACCATTAGTTGGCACGGAACGTAGAGAAAAACCATGGTAAGACACAACCCCTCAAGCGAAATTTGCGTTTTCAAGCTTGCAAAGAAGATTTTAAGTCTGAATGTTTAGCTTTTATTTGCAATTATGAAAAAAATCAACAACTTGATAAGAGTTCTGAAAATTTTCACATAAAATGTACTGTTTCCATTAAATTAAATGGTCTTGAAACATTTCGGAGGAAAACTACACTTCGGAATTCAAAATGCGCTATTGTTTCTCTAATGTGATTCTTGGCTAAATTCAAGGTCCGCTTAGTCTAATAACACCTCCCTGGTGAAACTGTCTTTGTGACTGCCCGAACACCCGACTCTAAATGGTTTTACTCCTAACATCTTTTCCATGATAAATGGAAAGGTGTCCTTACATATAAGGTGCCAGAGATGCTCCCTTCGGAAATGAAGTTTAGAATTTGATAAAATTTGCCTATAGTTTTAGGAATTTAAAATAAAAACGGCATCACTGGGGGACTTTGGAAGAAAATCTTTCCCCTGGAAAATTTTCGAGAAATCGGGTGTCCTTACGTGCAATCTGTTCCGACATGTGCTACCTTTTAAATTAAATTCTGTGTTACTAAAGTGCCGTAGGTATTTTAAGGATCTAAAAATGGAATTCGTGAGGGGAGGGGGCATAAATTATTTCCCCAACCCCTGAGTACGCCAGTGGTCCTATGATTTTACAAACCATATAAATTGTCAAAACCTCGCCCAATATTATATTTTGTGAACCCATAGCTAACCTTTACAAATCTATTTTTCTTTCGGGCGTATCGACAGTTAGCCAGTCAGTCTGTCAGTCAGTCAGTCAGTCACTCAGTCACTCACTCAGTCAGTCAGTCAGTCAATCAGTCAGTCAGTCAGTCAGTCAGTCAGTCAGTCAGTCAGTCAGTCAGACGGTCAGTCAGTCAGTCAATCAGTCAGACAGTCAGTCAGTCAGTCAGTCAGTCAGTCAGTTAGTTGGAGTTTTACGCCCATTTTCCAATCAATTGGTTCAAGTCGAGCCGGCCACGGTCTTTTTTCCAGTTGTGGCTCACTGGTTTGTTTTCCCTACTCCATTGTACCGAAAGATTCGGATTTACACTACAATCGAGGCAAACCGTAGCTAGAGACGTAACCCCGATATTTTATGGTTTAAGAGACCCAGAAAAACTCCATGAACCAATGTTTTTTTTTTTTGGTTTAGCTTTCATATCGCCTCCTAATCTGTTAACACAGAAATTATGACCTGATTTCACTCATTAGACTCGGCAGTGTGGTATTTTCCGATAACTTGTAACTTTACGTGGTAGATAGCTTTGTAAAAGTGAATTATTACTGATGATATCTTTCAAGGACACTCTACCTAAGGCAGTTTTGCATGCTATGTGGATACAGTCGTACGTATTGCATTTGTATCATTAATTCTGTTATGCGGATATGGGATGCAATGTTGCATTGACATTATTTTCAACTAACAGGATCTGAAGTTTTTTCTTGAGACCAACATCACCAACGTAACCACACAAGGGAATAAATAAGACAAACACTCAGGTTTTTTTCTTCAGATGGGCGAGATATGTACTACAAAATGCATTAAGGCAATGGCCATATTTATTTCGTAGGGTAGGTGGAAGATATTCTGAGGGGCCCCAGACAAACAACTTCCTGGATAAAAGTTTGTCTTAGATATAAAATACTGAAAAAGCGACCATTGTCTCCTCACATGGGAGACTGAGGTGAAATTATTTTGTAAGCCTTTCCTACCAAATCAAGTGCCATAGACTTTTCCTTCTGTTTATTATGAAATTTACTACCCTACAACATCATTTTCTCTGATTCTTCACACATTGTTGAAATTTTCGCACAGTCGGCGCACCTAAGTCTCATCAATGTATTAGTTATAACAGACAATCATCCGATTAGCATCAACCTCATTCGCGTGAATAGGGTGAGGTGTCATAATGATGGCGCTCAGCATTCACAACCAGAAAGAAGCACGACGAAATCTTGCATTTCTCTGGTTTTGTAAGGTAGTGTTTAATGAATGTTAAAAGCTTCTAGGGTGACAATAGTAGCAGATTCCCTTTGACAAACACTTCTTTAGGAAACTGAAGATGTCTTGGTGATGAGTCTGCGTACCACGTTCGTCTTGGAAATAAATGTTTTCTAATGCAACATTTCGGCAAGCCTGTGTGACATTCGTAATGATTCGCACTTATGACCGTTGGAAAGTTAAAAATACACAAAAGAGCTTAAGGCTACGAACTTATTGAAAATTCAAAGGTTCATCTCCTTCCTCTGTCTATAGGAATGCAGTGGGGTAACTTTTGAATGGAAATAGAAGGATTTGGATCGCTTTCTATCAAATGAGACCCCTAACCTTGAGAAAAAGCCGGGGTTCCCCACGGTTCTACTACCTCGCGGAATGGACTCTGTTTTTCAGTTGCTAGGCTTCCAAAACCACGAATATGACTGAACAAGGAATATGCCTTGCCCAAAGTCTGCGATGCACGTAACTTTTGTGCACTTCATTTGCTAATTTGTCTACAATAACTCCAAGGTAATTTAAAGCCATACTCTTCATTTGTACGTTTGTACGGTATAGCGAACGAACAGAAAACGAAACTACGTGAGCTTTTAAAGAGTCAAATACCATTTTTATCCTAGGTCTTTTCATTCAAATTGCAACTGTTTTTCAAAGGGAACGGCAATACCCTAAGGTGTCCCCCCCCCCCGGCAACCTGCCCTTCCATTTTTAAACTTTTAGGAGGCAACCCTGTATTATTTGCTGTGGAAAATGGCAAGGAGAATTTATGGGGAATCATTTGAGAAGAGAGGCACAATAGTATCCAATACTATTAGAGGTGGAAGCAAGAACCCGATTTCTAGAACAACTAAGTTCGTTTTAAAAAGCATGATAAACCAACTGTTCGTACGGTCAGACAGAGTGAAGGGGCCTGGTGGCCCGCAGGGCCCTTCACTCAATTGAAATACATCCAGTCAGTTTTGGTCTGTCTGAAAACAGGTATGTTAGAATAAGTCATTTCTGAACTCAGATCGATGGAAAGCCATGTTATTTTGAATCAAAGCGGCTGATTGAATCGGCTCATGAAATGCAACAAACTTAGTTTTCCAATCGTGATACTGGATTATTACTTTAACAGGGATTTTTCGTTCGCACGGAATAACTTGTGTCTTCACGGTATCTGAAAAGTCAATTTATAACTCCTAAACATTCACCGGAAAGTAAGTGTGCTTGTAAGCCATGAAAAGGGTACAACTGCAGAGAAATGAAGTGTCATCAATTTGGGACAAGACGAAAACCTCGTTTTTTGTACTTTTAAGTATAGCGCCATCTTTTGAGTCAACGGTGTTACGAAGTTTGTGAATTTTAGATTCGAATCATTTCAATTGATAGATCGCTTGAAGCAATGGGAATGAGATTCGTATCGATTTTAAATTAAATTATACCAAAATGTATTCGGCAAATTAAATTGCTTGGAACAATTATATTGTCCCGGTCGACATTTTGTATTATCTTAACCTTTCCCATATGTGAAAGGCGCCGTGTACACTGTGACACACAGTCGCGCGGAATACTGTGTACACGTTAGTCACATGCGGTGAAAGACGGTGGAACACCTTTACACCTACAATATGGTGCAGTGAAGGCCCGTAATCCATTCTAGCACCCTTATTTATTTACATATAAACATGTAACTTAACCAGGTTAAAAGTAGGAAGTATATGCCTACTGCAAATAATCTGATATGCTGGGAATGTTTAGGTTAGATGTAGTTTTAAGGTCCAGTTTCTATCCAATTTTAAGTTGGGCAGTCACGATTGATTTCTAGTTGTGATGCACTGGTTTTTCCCCCTGTTTCATTGCTAAAACTGAGCACCAAGCACAATGATATGACTTCAGGTTCTATTTTTAAAGTTTTCGGTATGATGCTGCAAGGAGTCAAAGTCTGGACCTGCCAGCAAACGTATCCTGTCACTTATCGGAATGACGGCATTATGTAAAATCACACTAAGGGGTTCTCCATTATCTCACATAGTTTCTATCGTTCATAATTGAAAGTGATACATTTGAAATCAGTGTTTAAGCGTTCCCCGGAAATTAAGTCTTTCAATTAACATTGACTGTAAAGTAATTGAAATCCTTCGCTCATTTGCTGTACATGAAAACCTACATCATCCCTCCAGGGAGTTGCAACTCCCTGATCCCTCTTTAAACACCACCCTCCTTCAGTGTACCCATATTGCTGTATTGTGGTTTCATAAATTTGTGGTAATCGAATTGGAAAATGTTATAGAAAACGCGAATTTATTTCAGTGTTATAGTTCGGTTACTACGGTACATATTTCACACTTTTGGCGTAAACACTACGTCAAGTGATAGAGACAACACTTTATCTTTACGAAGTATGCAGCATGACTTTAAATAGCCACATACTATCAATTTCAATCAATTGCCATCTTTGCCAAAATATTTCGAAATCATTGTAAGTTATTTACAATTGTTGAAAGTAAACACATAATCAAGTTCACTGACAGCTGCTCTTTTAAGCTTTTTTGAAAACTTTCTGAAGTTTATCACCTCACCGGCATTTCCTGCCTTATTTCGTAGCCATGGCAAACATTACTTTGTTTGTGCAGTCAATTACCCAAAGTGTTAGTAAATGTGATGAGCAAACGCCACTTTAATTATTAATGCCAACGGGTAACAGATTAAGTACCACTATGTCTGTTCTCGGAAGGAGTTCTACATGAGGAGACTATACTTGGCTCGTTTGGAAATAGCAACCAATATATTTAATTACCATCCTTTTCACGACAAGGGTATGCTTCGACTTTAAGAACAGTGAGATGTGGATTAAAATCAAAGCTTTCTGAATCGTGGGACACGTGCTTGTTTATAGCATGCATGCGAAATATACAACACACTCTCCCTTGATAGAAACAATTTTCAAGTAACTTTGTGTGTGTGTGTGTGTTGTGCCTAATACATTTTAAACTCTTACATTTTCAATGTTATTGCCAGTGTGAGCATTTTGAAAGTGGATGTGATCTTATGGATGTTACAAATCTAAGGGAAAGACAGGTAACACTTTTCACATACTAAAACATATTGATAGACGCGTCATTTGACTCGGGACAAGGTCGGTCGATGTTCGTAAGGAGCGTCAAACATTTTCGTGCTTTGACGCACCCTTCCGTCAAAAATGTAATTCAGCATTTGATCGACTTTCACTAAAGTTTCCTGTATATGCACCAGACCGCTATTAACTTAGGGGAAACTTTGACACCCTTGAGTAATAGCTCGGAAGGACATATGGCATATTTCACTCACCGCTGCCAGTATTAGGAAGTCAAAGGCTGGCATGTTCCCTTAAATATCATAGTGCAGTATGCCCATACTAAGTTTGTGAAACATATTTTTATCTATACATCGATATATCACCGATATTATTAAGATGTCATTCTTTCTTGGAACTGACTAAGACCATGTCGAGGAATACTTTCAAAATGTTTTATTTTACCTCTAAGCTATTTACATTATCTTCAAACCTTTTTTAAAACTGTTCATTAAAGGAGCCACGTAATATATCTTTCCCTTTTTTCTTCCATAGACCTATTTCCAAATAGCAATTACAATGAATTGTGGGATACAGATTTGGGTGTACGTCAATTTTCATCACAGTAAAATGTCATTGACAAAAATGACAAACACCAAAACCCTATCCCACAATCCTTTGTAATTGCTATTTGGAAATAGGTCTATTGGAAATAACGTCCATACCGAATGCCTTGGCTGAATCATCACATTAACAAGAAACTGCGGGGAATAACGGAGGCTATCAATTACTGCAGTTGGCAATATTTGGTTGCGTTTGATGATTCATCCGGTCAGTTACAGGTGAAGAAGTAGTCTGGCGGACGCTATTATTTAGAGACCTGCTTCTTTACGACAGGAACCGTATATTAAATTTGATTTTCATTTTTTTGCTTTTTTTCCGTTTTTATTTTTATTTTTTTTTATTTATTTTATATTGACGGGGCCTAGTGGCAGAGGACCTCATGTCGAAAGAGTAAAATGAGACCGAACTAAAAAATAATGAAACATTCTCAAGATAGTCCTTGTGTTCTAATTGGCAAGGGAGACATTTGGAACAGCTTTTCAAATTGTCACAGAAAGTATAACAAGATTCCATCTTTTTGTTTTATCTCTCCCACATGAAGAAAAACTTAAATCACCTCAGGCAGTGACTAACACAACAATTGTCAGATGTTGGGTTGGCTGTGAACCCCCCCCCCCCTCCGCCGACTCAGTGGCATGGGGGTCAAAGGGGAAAGGGTACTTTTTGCCATAAAAACTGGCTGTACACAAAATGGTAAATTTTAATAAAAAGTGGAAACATTAATTCAGTTTTTCAATGAGAAAGGCTCCTGTTGCTCATTCAGACGGCTTTAAAAATTGTTTCCCCGTTAAAGCTGATTTTCCCGAATAACTATTTGTAGGTCAGACTGCCCCTTAGATTTTCCCCGACACGTCGTATTTCTTCCTACTGACCATTGGTCAAGCCCTCACCGTTGGGCACGCTACCGCACTATAGAGGCTTTTCACATGACGTCATAATACTCTCCGGTGGCCATGTTGGAGCACATGTAACTACGTAGTAAACTACACTGGGCGCGCATGCTTGTTGAATGTGTACACACCGTGCATACCACAATGCGCTCTGTGCAGTGCGTTCGGCACAAAGCCACGTGTATTTGGCATGAATGTCCTCCAGCATGGCGGTTCCGTGACGTAGTTGCAAAGCCTCTATACTCAAGCTGATAGACAAGGTGAAGGAGACAAGGGGCAGGGAACAGGGGTAGACAATCCCTAAAATATATAGATGAAAAGGCAATGAATAGTTATTATTTCATTTTGCCGGTGTTTCGCCCTGAAATATACCGGTAGTACCTTTGGAAATGTAAAACACTAGAAATCTGAAGTGCCTTCGAAACTGAGTTAATAAAATCCATGTCGACCCTCTAATATTGATGTCATTAATTTTTCCACAGCAAGGCAATCGATTGTACGATTTTACTGTTTATGCTGTGTAAAATTCATGAACTTAATTTCCTACAACAAAGGACTCGGTAACTTTAAAAGCACTGGATTTACTCGCGTAAATCGGTAAGTAGCCATCACGACAATCCCCCAGTATAATAGCAACTATGTTTCGGTGGCCTGAAAACAGCTGAACAAGAGTTGAATGTGTAGATACTACGATACTTTCCATTTGAAACGCGGTAACCTTCAATATCACCAAATACGCGTCGTTCACTGTTTATGCAATATCGCAATTACTTCACAGAATCAGCAACACTGCTTGACTGGAATATAAAGTACACGAGACTTAGCCACGTGAAATTAAGTGCTGATTTCACATAAACTGCGACACCGAGAGCAATAATCAAGAAAGCTTAGCAGCGACGCAATTTTTACAACACTGTTTTGACGAAAGAAGATTAGCCTTGCAAAGTGTATAAGCCACCGTAAGAGTATTTTGCTCATAAATGAGCGACGCAGTAACTGTAAGACTGCAAGACAACTGCACTAGGGCACCAGGCTGGTTTAACAATGTAAATTCGAAAATATTTGCTGTTTCTGTTTTTCCGTGGCACCAACAAGTGCAAAAATAATTGTGGAATATTTCGATTAAAGTTTTAAGATTGATTTATGTTCAACGCAGATGAGATAAAGTTCTGAACAAAAATTGTGATACCATAGTTTGAATAATTAGGAGAAAGATTTATTATTGTTAATGTTAAAACATTTACTGTCTTTAATGTTTAAATGTTATATGGGTTGCTAAATGAAAACACGAATATGTGCAATCTTCTTTCAACGTAAGTTAACCATTAGCTTTTGTGTCAAATTGTACCAACGACGCTCCTTTTGTGAGTGAAGAGCTTGCCAAATAATTGCTATGAAGGAAGTGAAATAACTGCAAAAGATTGCTAACATTGGACAGATATTACATTCAAAATGTACATCTTCTTTAGACATTAATTTACATCCGGGTTTGTCGGCTTAAAAGGAAACTCTTCCAGTAATTATAGGGAAGAAAAAGAAATTAGAGGCGAAGCAGAGACTCTGTTACATCCATACATTCATCGTGGTTGATCAATCGAGCGAAAAAACAATTTAATATTTGCACGAACGTCTGTGTCTAGATCCTGTCGTTGGCTCGAATGCTTAATGGATTGTTTTCGCAAATGAGTCAAGAAGAGACGAGTTTGCGAGAAACGGACCGTTTTGACGAAATCATGGTAAAAGGGTAATGATGAGGGTATGTATCCGTATAAGGATTTATTAGTCTGCGTGTGGCATTCATTGCGATTGTGTACGGGTTGGTGGATATGCGTGAAATTGCACGTCATTCGGTACGAAACATGACATGTAGAAGTGTATGTAGATTCTGTGTGGTAACATATTTGCACCGGAACGTGACTTTGGTGTGGAAGAAAGTCCACACAAAGCAGATGTGCTGTGGATATACCTGGATATAGCAACACAAAATCGTATTAGTTTTTTTTTTTTTTTTGAAATTGTGGTGATAACATTAACGTGGAGATAGTGTTGTGTTTTTGCCCAATAGTTTGGATATTTAATTGGAATACCCAACCAATCGTAAATCGGTAAGTCTTTCGTCTATTTTGTAGACATCCCGTCTTTTAAAAGCAAAACCCTATTTAATGCTAAGTAATATGCAATTACACAAGTCTGTAAATGTTACAATAAAGTCATAATTGTATGATGAACCTAGTTTAGATCCCTCAGCTGTAATGACCTATATCGGGTTCAGTTTCCCACTAACAAGAAAAACAAATATAATCACTTTGCTTTTTCAATAAAGTATATCGTTAACAACGCACGTAATATATATTTAGTTTAAAAAATGCGGGTCAGTAAATTCTTACCCCGGGTTAACTTCCATGGTGGTAATTATGAAAACGAACTATGGTATCATCCCAGCAATCATACTTCTATTAATGGATTTGAGTATTGAAAAATATACACGACCCTCAATGCATGTTGGCTGGTAAACGATACTCATGAAAAATAGGTGAGAGCTTTTCCTTTCTCAGTCTTTTAACGCAGCCTATCGTATATATTGCACACAATTTCATAGTGTAGGCTACAAGTCAGTTTCAAGTTTCTAATTTTTAAAGCAGTCGAATTAATGATTAAATAGTAAGTTTAAAAAACTCTTGCCATAAACCCTAAAAGGGTGTTCCGGGATAAAGCGTTTTTCTAAACACTTTTTTCCCCACAAGTGGGTGAACACGTTTAGATGCTACACATTTTCGTGTCTAATTCCTAAACACTGGCTTCACTTTTAAACACGTTTAATCGCTAAAAATTCAGGGGTTAATAACTAACATGCTTAGAATTTACACTTATTTACAAAATGGAGACAAAATAAGTTTTCAATTGCCTAACGTATTTCATTGTCTTCTTACTGATGGTAGAAGGGTTGGTGGTTGTAACAAACAACAGTACAACGAGATGTCAATATCAAGGTATAAAACATCGATCTCAGCACACTACACACTCACTATACTATACACTTTATTTCTATAGGCCGAATGCGATGGTTGTGTGTTGCAGTTAGGAACGCATATACAGCAATCATGCAAAACACCTTTCAAAACACAATCTGTAAATATGACTTGTCGTCTGATCTGTACCTAGGGAGTACACGTTCTCCCCGACCTTCATGCAGGGTACCGAAAGAAGGTGTCTAATTTTGCCTTTTCGGGTAAACATCTTCTCTGTAAATGTAATTGGTTAATTGGTGAAGTCCCCTAGCCTGTTTTCATTCGACTCGAATATTTTCATTGCTTTGTATAGTAGCACTTAAAGATAGTGCATTAATATTGAAGGGAACGATATTTTCTCCAGCTCAAGAGAAAAGATATACTATATGAAAAAATATATTTCGAGTTTTTTGGGAAAAACGTTAATGGAATTCAAAGCTTGAAACATGTTAGACTGTTGAATTTGAGGTATCTCTTCCTTACTTTGTATTTGTATAGGAGAAAGTGGGGTTAAAAGAAAGGATCAAGGTCATGGTTGGTATACATTACCCATAGGCCCGGGGAAATGGATCTGATGCCGTGACGTGGGGTTGCAGTATACCTTTTTATTTTGGGGGTCTTTAATTAAAACTAACGGAGAAAACACACACACACACAGGCCATGCATCCCCTTCACACAAGGTCACTCACAAAATTGCCTCCAATGCCCTACAATGTCCTCTACCCTAAACATACCCCAGTCTCGAACATCTAATCTTTCATTTTGCTTTAACCCTGGCAGCTCTTCCTAAGATTTGAATGCTGCCTGAAACGTACGGCACTTGGTGTAGATAAAAATGTATACTTGATCCCGTCAGCGTGATGTGCATCATTAATCAAGACGCGAATTACATAAACGCTCACCGTGAACGGAAACGCAGTCACAATTCATCACACGTTACATGCAGCTATGTAAGGACAGCCATGTTCAAGTATCAATATAGTTACACTAGAGAACTGTAGAATGGAACAGGAAAATATAACCGTTCATCATTCAAGTGAAATTTTAACCAGAATTAGGGTCAATGGTTGTCCTTTCATTTCGTGGTTAAAAGCGACCATGAACTGGACCAGACAAACATTTTCCTGGTTTAAGTAATGGCTCTTTATATCATCTTGGACAAAAGGTAACATTTTGCTGGATAAATTTGACCAGAATGTCCACGCTGTGACTTTAACCAGGAAATATATGTACAACTTTTGACCCCTATACTGGTTAAATTTCACCCGGATGTATTTAGAGTGTGACGTAGGTATCGTATAGCATGATGTGAACACCAGTAGTGCTCTTTTACCCTATCAAGATTTGGACCTTTGAATTCAAACTCTCTGCAGATAATTTGAGTTAGATTCTACAGTTAGAACTACAGTTGCTCAATGTAGTGAAGTACAGTTGTTAAAGGTAGTGTGACGTGTCAGCGAATTGATCTGATTTCACGTAGAAATTACTGGCAGAATAAACTTTTCCAAGGAAAAAACTGTTGTAATTATTTCAATATCATTCACGGTTCTCAAGATGCACCTCTTCAAAGTTCGAATTTTTCTGGAGAAACTTTTTGCATATACAAAATTAATGATGTGATGTGTTGCATAGTGGTGACATTTCTTTTGTTAGCCCTAGATTAATTATCTACGAATTCCTAATCAGACATTTTGTTTGGTAATTGATACTGATGATTTTATAGGACATATTTTAAACTTCCAAAATAAAACCCTCAGGATAAATTAAATGCTACAACTGTCCTTGAAATGAAGATTAGAAAAAAAGAGTAGCCTATCATTAGCCATACATACGGCATGTCCCTCTCATGACGTCACAAGATTTGCATATTAAGCTCATATTTATTAATGATTAAGTGCAAATCAGAAACTGGTGCCTAAAATGGTCAATTTTTGACGGATTTTGATGAGAATCGCGGCTATTGACTTGGCTTTGTAATGCTTTTTACACCAAGTACCCATTTTTTACTTGGCATGTCACAATATTGAATGCATTAAAAGTATGATATTTTGGAGAAAAAATTATTTGTAATGAAACCTCATAACCATTTGAGATCCGTAAAACACTTTTCGTGAAGAGCATGATAAAGGCGGCGTGTAAGCATGCAGTTTTTTTTTTCAATGTTGTGTGATGCGCAGTGCCAACGAATTGAGAGCGTTTCTTTCCTTAAGCAAGCAATGTCTTGGTTCAGCTTATACAAATACGGCACAAACTGCAAATGTTCAAATCACGGAAAGGAAGTAATATTAAAGGAAGTATATATAATTTCACATTGATAGCCTGTTCGATGTTTATTAACTAAATGTATAGGCCTACTTAAATATTGTTTCAATTTGCAAGTGGTCTTACGGTGCCTTTGCTGACGCGGGGAAGTAAAACTCAAAGATTGTCTTATTAAGCAGAGAATTGAAACGGATGGGTACAACGTGCCACACTCCGTGAGTCCGTAACATTGTTAACAAGGCAATACCACACATCCAATCTTTGGAGTACTTTGATTAACAAATTAATGGGAATGGTATCCAATGAAGAATATTTAAGCAAGATCACTCTTCAACGAATCTGGATCGTTAGTTAGTTAGTTAGTCAGTTAGTCAGTCAGTTAGTCAGTCAGTCAGTCATTCAGTCAGTCAGCCAGCCAGCCAGTCAGTCAGTCAGTCAGTCATTTCCAGTTGTGGCTCACTGGTGTGTTTTCCCAATTCCTTTTTTTGTGCTTTCTTATTTAAATCATATCCATGACTGGTCAGAGAGAACCCCCGAAATAACCAACTTTCGTAAATATATGATTTTAATCTCGACACTTCTTTTTTGTGATCTACGCGTGCCCGATAAAAGCTGTCTGTCGGTGAGAGGTCATGAAAAAAATTAGTTAACATTTCACTTTCATAGACCTCTGACGCAAATCATATATTTCCGACGATCTATCATACTTTGGCCCATTCCGACCAGAGACGTGGAAGATTTGAACATAAGCTGGCCAAAGTCGGGTCGGAAACCGATTCTAATTGGTTGTAGTGTGCCCGCGACTTTACACAAGTTAACTGGCCCAATTGCACCCTCTCCGTCCACCGCCCTCTCCTACGTTACCCTCGCGCACACACATTTATTTTGGACATTCACGAACTGGGGATATCCACATTTCGTGGTGTATCTCCGGGTTCACATGTAATTTGTCAAATATGTATATCCCCGATTTATGCATGTAACGCACGCACACGCGCACCTACACACACCCATGCACACAAGTGAAAAAAGCTTATGGCACTATTGAGCTGTCGCAAAATGTATCCGCCACAGTTCAAGCGAGTGATCATGACTCTGCAGGTTAATGTAAATCAATATGATAAATGTTGAGAGAGCGTGCGGAGATCCAAGCAGTCTGAGAGGGTCGTTACTTCATAATAAGTCTGTAGCGCAAACGCTGCCTAAATTTAGTAAGACAACCTTAGTTTGCCAGACATTTTTTTGTTAAGCATGTTTGCTTCCCACGTATCGGCTATTGTTAATCCTATGCTTGCTTGCAGGGGAAATACAGTCCTGGCACAGCAACTTAAATTAGTCTAGTCCTATTTCATGAATGGCTTTTGAAATTCACGTGACGGTATTTTCCTCCTCAATTGAGACGGGTCTCTTTGGTTTCACAGATTCTGGTCGCCTGTGGTGTCATGCACTGTCGCCCAGTCCCAGTCCTTTGAATAGTGTATTAAAGCGTGTTGCCTTGAGTATTATCACTTTAGATGTTTTCGTGTTTTCGTTTTGGCGGGGACCGTTCGTGTCTGTTTTCAAGCACGTCAGTGACAAGTGCGGACATTTTAAAGTATTTTCCTATACTATTACGTGAACTTTTTCTTTTTTTTTTCAAAAAAAAAAAAAAAAATACACCATACACCTAGGCTTTAAAGGTAAACCTCAACTCCGTTGAATAAAGGATCTCCATGCAGTCATTTGACTCTCCCTTTTAACTCTTAAGCAAGGCAGATGGGATTAGAGCGAGGGAACGTGATTTGAACTAAGCATCATCATACTGAAATGGATTCAAATTGTGATTGACACATGCGAAGAAGAAAGGTATCGCCGATAAACACTTTAAATCAGCCCCTTAGAAAGGGTAGGTACAAGATATCTTGAGTGACGAATTTCCCTGTCAACACGCTTTAGTTAAATTTTAATGTAACTTGAAAATTTTAAATTGACATGTTTTTTTTTTTTTTCTTAAAAGACGATTCTTTACACAAAGTGCCCTGCAGTGGCTTTTTTATGCCTATTTTGATCACACCAGTTGCAACACTTGTATTGTTTCATCACGTTAAACGGCTTCCACTCAATTGTATGGGGAAAATCAAACGAATGCTAAATGACTCAGACGGTTTCATTAAATCGTACCACTGCATAGGGCAATGCATGGACAATTCGAGACTTTCATACGCACATGAACGGCCGTATGGGTGGATGGGGTCCGCAACCGTCAGAAAAGTGACTATAGTGGGCAGATATTCTGCCCGAGTCGAGCTGAGAATTGGATAGTTAAATTCTCTATGAAGTCGGACCTCCGACTAACACCGCACTCCCTGAAAAAGCAATCTCGTGAGATGATACAGACGCCTTCTGTAACTTATAATACCTAACTTATAATACCCACTAGGCAGTGGATATTACAGTGCGAAAGCCGCATTCTGGTCAGGGTTGCCAGTTTGGTGCTTTTTCGCCAAATTCCTTAAAGTTGGCGCTTTTTCAGATTGGTTGGTGCAGTGATATAATATTTGACGGCTTGGTGCTTTTTGCTCGTAAATTTGGCGCCTTTCTGGATTTTTGCAACACATTCTTCAAAACACTATTTCACTCAATTTCACATTCATCGTTGTTTACGGTAGGCTACCTGTTGCCCATTTGTAAGTTGAATGTAAGAGAATGGTTTATTTTGTGTATAGTACAGTGTGTAGGCTTTAACAATAGCCTATATCATGATGCCTTTTTGCATGGACTCGGGATGGTCTGATTTCGGTCAGCCATAACTGGGGTCTATCACCTTTAAATCTTTCGATTTCCTTGCTTACCTCGATCATGGATGGTTGTACACTAACTTGTACCTTGAATTCTCCAATTTCACTAAATATGAGGGTTTGAAGTTCATGTAAATAATAAATAAAGACGGTTTTAGGCTGATGGACCCCACTAATGGCGGCCTACAGTCACTAAAAACAAGCGCTAATCGGATTCGTCTATAGGTCGGCACAGTGAAGATGCGCCGCGTAATTACACCACATGAAGCAACTCCTAAATTCTTGTGATTTCATAATTACATACCTTACTGTAAAAAAAACACCCCGTCCATTTCAAGCCTGATGGACCAAATGGCTGGCTAGAAAGTTTTCTCAGAAAAATTGGACCTATATTAGGTGCCCAGGGCAAAAAATACAGTATCATGCATGTCAATGAGATACATCTAAGTGTCTGCACATGCAAGCCGAATGGGTTTAATTGTGATTAAAGTCCTTTTCAACAGTTCAAGATTATTTGCTAACTTTGGCAATCATCGCTGAAGAAGTTTATTGAAAACTCCATATAACAACCAGCGAAAGTACCTTTTTGGCAGTGCGAACATTACTTTTTAGACAAATTTGTTTAGCCCTTTTGGGCGGTTTTTAATGGTTTGGCTTCTTTTAGTTCAATTGGCACTTTTGGACGTAGGTTGGCTTTATAGCTTTCTTTTGATCTGGCATCTCTGATTCGGATATAGCCTATTACTAGTCATACGTAGCTGTACTGTAGTCCTCTTCTATTTAGTTCTAATCCTGTACCTACTCTTGTTCCTAAAACTATCCAATTCATTTCGATCAATTCTTGGTTCACCATGTGTAGTGGAAGTTTAAACTTTTGACTTGCATTTTTAAAGGGAAATATTGCGTTTCAAATGCTCCAACACAGCATTAAAATTAAAAAGCTCTAGTCATTTTCAAATCACTCGATCTCAACAAAAAAAAAACCACAGCAATAGCTTCATTTCTACAAAATATTATGCACAAGAAGAGTTATGGAAGTTGCATCTTTTGAAATGTTGAAAGTTTGGGTGAACAAATTCTTAAGCAACAAACAACTGAATTTCTATCTGAAGAGAACTTATTTCTTGAAAATAAGGCTATCTTACTGTCTTATTTGTAATTGTTTATCACTCTTTGCCAAAATAAAAATATAAAAAAGGATGAAATTTCCTTGTAAAACAATAATTTCCCTTTAACACATTTTTTCTTATAGTTGACGGCTTCTCCTCCACAGCAAAATGTGATCAAATCGCTGCACTTGCATGAAATCTTTGCTTTTTATTATGAAAATGAAAAGCTAGTAACTATTTGGAAGTCACTTTATATACCTGAGGATAAACTCTTTTAAAAAGGGCACTGTTAAGAATTCTTCGTTTTCCTATGTAGCCCATGTATAAAATGAAAAATGGAAGCATATACAACGCGAAGAAGGCATTGGAATCAACCATATATGGCCTTGCATTAATTTACTTGAAGTTCACACGACAAAAAATGAAAGTTGCATACACAAAAAATGTTCTTATACATGCTCTCCATCTAAGTCACTATACATTCACTCTGCTCATTTAATGCTATGATGTAGGCATGTATTATATGGTCTGCACACCTGCCTGCTCTTCAAATAAAAATTTAGAACGCGAAAGCAATCTTGGCAAAGTGTCCTTTAAATTACATTAAGATGCTTTGGGTGTAGAAAAAAGATGCTTTGTGTGTTGACTGTCAAAGGCGACGAATACAGTACTTAAAGCCGTATCAGAAAGGATAATTCCGATGAAAACTTCTGAGGTAAAATAGTCTCTGAAATCCAACGGATGGATGAACCTGTGACATTCTGACTATAGGACATCATATTGTGAACATAAATGTCAATTCGTCTCCGGACACGATTTCAACCCCGATAAGACCTTTCACGAGCCTCTGATAAAATCGTGAAATTCGAGTCTATTATAGGAGGTTGTTTCGAAATGTCGAAATCTTGATTTTATCTAGAAAAGTTCATACATCTCTCATATTTTGAAACGGAGCAGAAGATAACTCGTCAATTTTGAATGGTAGGTGTAAATTTGGAGAGACACTTTTTCAGGGGCAATTTTTTGGACTTATTTGGACTGAGAAAGCACTATCACATTTCACAATCTGAATCCCTGTCAGAGTCAAAGCATAGTGTTTGTTGTGATAGCAGCAAAGAGGGCCGTATCCAAGAGGTCCGACATTAAAATCTTTTGAATTTTAAGTTATAAGGCTCGAAAAATGCAATGATAACAACAAATGGCATAAGTGTATTACAAACAATTTTACTTGGGAGCTAATATGGCAACATTTTGCAACTGGAGACCTTATACACATATCGCGTGTGGAAATAATTGATAAAAATAGAATGTGTTCCAATCCATTACAACTTGTTGCGAGATGGTGTAAGTTTTACATTTTACGTAATGGAAAATATTATTTCATTGTAAAGGTTTAGAAACTTCGACGACAAAGCTTTATTTCACTAGGGACGGCAGATGCAAACTTAAACTACAGTTTTTGTAATAATCTACAAAAAGTATCAATTGGTACATCTGTTTGATTGACAGCAAGTTCAAGAGATGCAAAGTACTGTAGCTCATATTAAACACTACGTTTCTGTGCTTTGGTTGCACTTTGGGGTGCTGTATTGCGGTGTTTATTCACCCTCCGAAGAAATAAACCTTCATTGTTTGAATGTGAATGAGTTTTAGACAGTTGGGAGGATTAACTAAGTGGGTTATGAGCATTAAAACTCTTTTGTATGACCGTATAAGGTCTTCAAGCACAAAAACCACCTTTTTTTCTTTCGTCACTTATACACTTTAAGAGCAAAAGAGTGAACTTATTCACTCTTTTTTAGGGTGAAAAGTGGGAATTCACTCCATTGGAGTGTTAATTCACTCAGTGAAAAGTGAAGGTCACTTAAAAGAGCGAAGTTTCACTTTTGAAGGAATGCCTACAGTTATCACTCTTAAAAAAGAGTGATCACTGCATACACTTGTTAAAGGGTGAATTTGTGCGCACTGTTTAGCAAGAAATGTCCTAACTATCTAACGATAACCCTAATCCCTAACCCTAAAAAAGGAATACAAATGGCGACAGCCAGTCAAGAAACACCTTGTCACAGTATTCCGGGTAGGCTACACGGGCTTGTTACGGGCACGGATTTTGTTGCACGCAGGAATATTTCTGCGGGCAGGCCAAGATTTGGGTCAATTTCGCGTGGAACTTGCGTGCTGGATGCGTGATACCTGCGTGGATCTTGCGTGTTCTCCGCGTGACATGCGTCCTACACGCGTGAGAGTTCCCTTTTTAGCTCAGGGACACATACGGGCATTGCGGGTTACCTTCGTGAGGGTCACGTGTCACCTGCGTGGGTGTTGCCTGCAATGCGCGAGGTTTATGCGTGCCAATGGCGGGCATATTTATATGGCAGAGGAAGTCGCAGAACGCCAGCAACTTGCCCGCAGCAAGCCCTCAGATTACCAGCAGGGAGGCAGTAACTTGCCCGCAACATGCCCTCACTTTCCTCGTATACCCCGCTCCATACCCGCAGAAATGACGGACTACACGCAGATTGGCAGCATCAACACCGTTCCTTGCCAGCAAAAGGCACGCTGCATGCCCGCATCTGACACGCGCTTTCGCGAAATTGTCACAGCTCCACGGTCAACCTCTTTCTTCAAGCGGGTTTACTGCTTGTGACTTGCGGCCGCTACGGGCCCCCTGCGGGTGTTCTGCGGGAACTCTGTGGGCAAACTCACGCAATTAACCCGGAACAAGTTACTTGGCTGCGGGCAACTCGGACTTGCGTGCGCACCTGCGGGCAAGTACGGGCAAGATCCGGGCGAGTTACTGTCAGGTCCGTGCTAAATGCGGGGACCTGCGGGCAGCAAAAATTGTCACCCGCAACTTTCACGCAGTGTTTGCCCGGAATAGTTTGACAGGGCTTTAAAGGCCCTGTCAAACTATTCAATGCGCATCCACCCCGGAGTGAATTTTACCCTTCGCGCCTTGAATGCACACATTTACTCTATTAGGTTATCTCTTTTAACTTTAAGAGTGTAAGTACGCTATGTTTCATTGTTCATAATACTATTTGGACGCTGCATGGTGGTTTCGAAGGAGATACATGCAAAAGGGAACTTAACCCACAGTTTTTCCCAGAGTGAATTAACTTTCTAATGGGGTGACTAACACTCTAATGGAGTGAGCTAACACTCAAATGTAGTGAATGAACACTCTAATAGAGTCAATGAACACTCATATGGAGTGAACTAACACTCAAATGGAGTGAACTAACACACTAATGGAGTGAATGAACAATCTAATGGAGTGAGCTAACACTCAAATGTAGTGAGTGAACACTCTAATAGAGTCAATGAACACTCATATGAAGTGAACTAACACCCAAATAGAGTGAACTAACACTCCAATGGAGTGAATAAGCCCTTTTCATTCGTTTCAAGGGTGGTTAAGTTAACTCGTGTGTCTTTGTAGTCTGAATGTCTTATCGGTTTCAACATATCTACAGCTAGATCTAGTTTTTCGGGTTTTCAATTGTTTCATTTTAAATCACAAGAACAGTTACAAGTCTTTTCCGGTAGATTCATCAACGTTATTTACAATTTCGATCCCTGCAGGCTATAGTCCTTGCGTTCGAGTGTTTTATATATTCGCATTGAGTGGAATTGGGGCATTAAAAAAGGGGTCCGCGATCTCTAGAGGACACAGAAATAACGGCAAGAATTCGAACAAATCTGACAACCTGACGTCGTCAAAAAACAGAACAAAATTTGTAGGATATACCCCAGTTGGGATGCTATAATCAAAAAGGCACTATTAAAGATTAGTGTCTTAAACTATCATTCGGTGCACCTTATATCTGTAAGCTTTTAGCAACTTATTTCTATGAACAGACCAATGAATTCAAGCCCTAGGCTCTCAAATCTTTCCTGAGCACTTGCAGATATTCTTCCCATATTCTTATTTTGGGAAATCATCTTTGTCATTCTTCTTACACGTATCTTCTACTCTAAAGATATATCGCCAAACATATCCCAGGACAAATTTTAGCAAAACTGAAAAAAAAAACTAGATATCCCTGTTGGTAGTTAAACTATCTCATGGATAAGATTGATAAACGTTGTGTTCATTAGAAGGCGCATGTCCCCACCATATATATGACACATAGATAACACAATGTCATGCTGCTAACCCCCATGAAGACCTTACACATATGTCACACGACCTAAAGTAAGCCCGTCTTTGGGACAAAACAAACCAACACCGAAAAATATAGACAGCTGAATTTTCAACCAGTCGCATACGCGCAACCAGCCTTCTACACGTATAGGACGACTTCATATGCGTGTCGCCACGTGAACCATTGGTTTGCCGACAAGGATGACGTCAGTGTATCGCAAATGCATAAGATATATGCAGGGAAGGATACAAGAATATAAAATGGAAAGCTACCGTGATATGTTCGGCAGAATGACCGTTATGGGATGAAACATTCCAGCTGCAAAAATCATGGCGTTTCCGAAAATGTGCATTCGACGTAATAGTAGTACAGGAGTAAAGGACACATTCTACTACGATTTCTTTGAAAGACAATACATTTTAAAATTTAAGTTTGCAGCAGCATTTGGCGAAACGGTCATGTTTTACTTATCCACTTCCTTCGTTCCCGCCTTCCTCCTGGAGACTCGGAGTACAGTCACAACTTTGAGTTTTCAGTTTGCCGCTGGTTTGCCACATGGCAACTTACGCTTGTTAACTGTTGCCTTACGCAAGCGCGGTCAAATAACGCATGAGATCTCGAGAAGGTCACATAGTGTTAGGACGTTGCAAACAGCTGGTCTCTAAGAGGTCGCAAAATTTTCAAAATACACCCTTTTCAAAACAGCAGTTACAAAAAACGTTAGGACGGAGTTTTGGTGTATGTGTTCGTTGTGTGTGTAAGTGTGTGTCTGTATGTCTTTTCTATGTTAAGCTGTGTTTCCAAGAGACCGAAGCGCACGCGGACGCGGGCACGGGCGGAAAAAAATCGCTTCAACGTATTTCCTATTGAGCCGTTTTCACGAGACAGACGCCGACGCGGACACAGACGCCGACGCTGACGCGTTTTTTCTCGAATCGGTCCAGAAACGATTCGAAAAAAAAATCGGCGCGGTATTACGCAATCATTTCTGGGAATTTGTCTAGTATCACACCACATTGTAGTACAGTAGGTTTACAGTAGGACAATTGACGTTCATTGTGTTCATGTTCAAGATACGGTTGTTACTTTTTCTGACTCCTTTTTAGACACAAATAAATATTTCTTACCTAAGAGCAACAACTAGTGTTTTTCGTGGTTCAATTGTTTCTCTCGACTTGTAGAGCTTAGACAAATCCTGCTCAATGTGGTGGAGGATTTGGGTAAACTGTTCCCTTGTGCGGAAATACCGATAAAGCTTGGAGGAGTGCCGCAAACTAGATTGCAGTAAGCGCCTTAGATCTTCCGTCTCCGAATTATGGGGTGAACCCATCAACGGTGTCTTCTCCAGCGTGCTCGTCGATTCCTTTGCCTGTTCAACAAGGCTAGAATGAAGATTTACTCGTAGAGTATACCGCTAATAAGTTCATCTATATTAACTCGCACATGGCTTGATAAAAAGTGAGTGAACCCTGGAACAGGGGGCAATGGCGGGACTGCTAAAGGCAAATCCGAGCCTGTCCGTCGGCTTCCGCCTCATGGAAACGGAAAAAACGCACCCGCGTCCACATTGCAGTCCGTGCCCCCGACGGTCTCGTGGAAACACAGCTTTATCTATTTTGGCCAGCCGGCTAAATGCAATCATCTTTTCCAGACAATACACAAGAACCCTCCTAGCTGTCTCCTTCGACTTTGCCACTTTCTTAACACTGAATGAAACTATTTCACTTCAATACGCGAACCACCGTGCCTATGATAATCAACATTCTTACCGTAGACTGGTAGAAGCCAAAAGGAATGATCCCCGTGGAGGATGTTACCATAAAACAACCCTGTAGAACACCTTTGGGAGGAATCAA
>CM074191.1:41487219-41682719 GCA_037179385.1 Holothuria scabra
CTGACGTTTTTGGTGCTTAAACAAGGTCTCTAACTTTCCCATTATTCATCAATGAATTCCAACCAGCTGCCTGCATTGGTTGGTGGAAGTTGGAATTTTGCCCAATTGCCTTTATAAGAGGCCCGGATCACATCCTGTAAAGTGAGGTCATTTGAATTAATTTTATGTATCCATTGTTCAGTTGTTGATTTCTATACCTAATACGCCGTTGCTTAAACGAGACCTTGTTCATTATACAATATTATCGATTCATTGGACCAGGTGAGCTGTCACTTGTCCAAATAACAGCTCGCTGATTAGATAACGTGAACCTGACTGTTCATCAAGTTGGCAACCGACTTGCAACGGTGTGAAGTTCCCTTTCTTGAACATTTTAGGTTGCCATTGACCTCATGCATGTATGTTTGCAAAGGCTATTATCTCCTTAACATAGTTTTGCTCCTGCAAACCTGTAAAGTCTTTTTTTCCGAAAGTCCCCCGACTCTCTGGCAAAGAGCCAGGGGCGAAAACCAAACAATACTCCCGAAAGAGTTCTGCTCCCAAAAGGAGCTACGACCCCAAGGGACGTTAAGTGCTTGCGCACTCGTGTAACACATTCAGCATACATTGTTCAAAATGTCACAGACATGTTATAAAATTGCAGAACCAAAAAAAAAAAAAAAAACGAAAACAAAAACAAAAACAAAAAAAAAAAAACGAATAGAAAGCTATTATGGGAAAGGTGCTGTCATTTTTTCAGAGAAAAATGACAGTACATTATCTTTTTTGTGTGTTTTTCTTTATATTTGTTATGTAAATTTACAGAATCTTTCATAGTGGACACACCTCTTCTAATTTTTCTTGGTCGTCAAGGGCGGCATCGCCTATGTACAAAAGGCTCTCCATCTGGCGTTTTGTGTCATCAGAGAATCCAGATATATCAAATTCTTTAGCCAGCAACTGATACTGCTTACTAAAATTCGCAACCCGTAAGCTTGCCTCCACCTAAAAGGAAGAATCCAAATAAGACAATCAATTGACATGTTTCAAAAGCCTTCAAATTGAGTTAAAGATCGTTTATAAGCAGCTGCAACGTCAACAAATCCCCCGTGATATCCATTTATCCAAACTACTCATCCGACTAACGACATGATAATTGAAAAAAAAAATCTGCCTCGTGTTTAACATCCTTCTGGTCACTCTTGACCACAAATGAAACGCACTACATAAAAAGCAAAAATTGTATCTTAGTTTGCTCTTCACGGAAAGCACGAATCCCTTCAAACGTGTTAAAAAAATTTATCGGGACTTACCTTGATTATCGGAAAACTTAGTCAGATTAAGTCGCCTGTGTAGTTTGCTTTACACTTTTTCTTTGTGGTTATACTTCAGAACGTATTTTCATCTGACCTTTGACCGAAGATTATTTTGTATAATTCGAAGAACATGAAACTGCCTTCCATAAGTGAATTAATATTACTTTCCAAAAACCCAAAACTGAAAATCCCCTGGCCGATGTACTTAATTATTCGGTTATTTAATTACCACATCAGTTTACTACAAACCTACGGACTCTCACATGTATTTACATTTTAATATTTTTCACACAAAAGCTTAAAATATTTCATTACTCACAGTCATTATTTAAACTCATTCATATCTGTGGATTTTGCTATACTCACGCAATGACAGGAATGACAGATTTACCTAAAACGTACCGTTCGGACCTTTTTCAACACTAGAGAAAAAATTCGAATACTCGCATACCATTCATCACCACTTACTTTGCATCGAATCACATGAATAACTTGATACCCATTATTGCATTGTTGAAGGAAGTTAGTTTAAATTTGTATACATACATGTCAGTGCACCTTCTCTACTGGCTAAAAGAACAGTCACCTAGCCTTAGGTGCCCCCCCCCCCTTTTCCAACTTTCTACAATTCATGACAAAAAAAAAAAAACAGAAACAAAAACAAAAAAAAAAGCCACAAGGAACAAATCCGCCTGTCTGAAAGTAAAAGATGATCCGAATTTCTTTAATTCCGATCAGCTACACAATCATGAGCCAATCCCAAATGTTCATTCTTTAATGCTACCAGTTCCACACATAAATGTTTTTGTTTTGTGAACTATATCTTTTTTCTTTTTTTTTGAGTTGTCTGTAATTAATTTAATTTCGTTGATTAAAATTCCTACTTCTTCCTGCTTGCTTTTTAATAATTGCATACTTAACAATTTCCCGGGCTTCCTATAGCTGAGCACTGCAATCTTCCCGGGCATTCTGTAAAAATATTGACATGTATTTGACTTGCACCATCTAACTTTTATTCAATACATCAACGCCGTGAAATCGCAAGGACCTTCGAAATAAACTCTCACATCGGTTATAACAAAGGCTTGAGAGTTCTGTTGCATTATCACTTATACAAACAAAACAGCCCTTTGATCATACTTTCGTTTCTAACCAAAGCCATTGGCTTCTTCGGTTTATCTGTTTAATTATAAGATGATACTCGATATTTTATTCGTTAACTATAACAGAATACGTAACAGCAAAGAGTTTTAATTGCAATGGAATGAATAATAGGTGGTAAAGGATTGATCATTTCTTAAAATTAACCCCTGGGTCAGTCACATATATAACTTGTAGGATATGAGGCTTCAACCAAAAATTAAGGGTTAAATACCTTTTTGAAAGGGACTTAATGATAACTTCCCGCCAGGAGTAAGAAAGTTGTAGAACAAAATAATTATGATTGAGTTATTGTTAGTAATTTCTTTTCTTCATTTTGGTTGACGAAGAGTCCGTAGAGGTTTATGTTTGAGTTAAAAAAAAATCGATTTATATGGACATGGGATCATCAAACGTTTCCATTGACTAACTTTGATGAGGTTTTAAGGCATAGTTTCTGACCAATAGGTTTAAGTCCGGCCGACCACGGCTTTTTCCCATACAGCTGATGCTCACTGACTTGTTTTTCCTACTTCATTGCTTTGACTGAGCACCACGTACTATAGCAAGAGGCCCATTTTTAAAGTGTAATTAAATTGATTAAAATGTTATTAATTAAGCACTCTCTGTACAACATTCTATGCAAGCAAACGGAATGCGCTCAAGGTCACAAAACTTTTAATCAAAAAGAGAAACAAGGCAGGTAATGTGAGTTGCACACAAGAAAGTAAAAAATTATTGCGCAAAGGATTATTTTGTTTTGGGTGAGTAAATTCCAGCCCTTTATCATTTCGGCAATGGAACAAGTTATGACAGAAGCAATCGGATGAATAAGATTTATTTTGCAACTTTTGAATTATATATTTTTAAAATTTTGGACTTGAGGTATACTTAAAGGTCTTCGGTGTGACCCAGCCTGGAGTTGCCAACTCAGACCTTTCAACGGCAATTCGGATGAACAGCTAACCACTTGGAATGCTGCAGCTAGCAGGACTTTTCAAGTTTCCAATATACGAGTATTTCTGGCAAAACACGGGAATTAATAGCGGTGATAAAGGAGAGCCATCCCATGGTATGATCGAGTGTTTGAGTTAGTGGCAGAGGATTCACCTCTTATCCAGGAGGTCGGGGTCTGATTTCCAGGTTCAGTGATACTTAAAGGCCTATTTCTCTTACCCCAAACAGTACCAATTCTCCCTTACCTTCTTACTTAAGCCCCTCCCACAATTGTCTGAAATTCAAGCTAAAATATAATCTTTGGTACTCTCCATTGTTTGAATTAGTTGTCAATCAAAGAGCTGGACCAATTTAGAATTTTGGTACCCCCGTACCAAAATTGTAGTTTGGGATGAGAGGTATAGCCCTTCAAGACTTAAAACGAAGTGGGATCCATGAATACCGTTGGGCGTGATTCTACCCACAAGCAATGGATTAAGACAAACAATCCATTGACTAACATTTGGTAAATGATCGTAGACACCGCTAAGACAGAAAAGTTAAAGGTAGAAGTTGAAAACAAACCAAACCAAACGATGTGTTCAATGTTGCAAAGTGACAACTGTTGTGCTATCTGGAAACAAAAGCATACAGTTATTTTTAATGAAGGCTTCGTGTTAACTTTTCCGCTTCAGCTCAAGTTTCTTGGGCTACAAGAAATCTATATAGCTCTTTCATATTTTATCTAAAGTCCTACAGAGGAATCATTTAGTTGGACCAGGGAGTATTACTAATAATACTCCCTGGTTTGACTACGGTACTGCTCGGTATTGTCATAGGCGTCGCAACGAAGCTACGGCAGTTTCTTCCCAGATTTTCTTCAGCCCCCCCCCCCCCCTCTCAGATTTTTGCGTAAAATGGAAATAAACTTTGAAGTATTTCCTTCAAAATCAGTAAGTAAATAAATGAAATGTGTAACAATTAAGGAAACATGCATGAATGTGTGTCAAACACATTTTGTGCTCACGTATGGATTCAAGTAATAACTTTAAAATGCCTACTTTCACTAAATTAGATACAGTATATAATCTGCACTGTCGTTTATTACTTTTCACCTCGAAGATGAAACGAATGTCTCCACGACAAACTCGAATATGACTTTGTTAGGTTAAGACCCTTTCTGCCTTTCGGATGACTTGTTGATTTACTGAAAACAAGGCAATCACACACTGGAGACCATTCTCACACCATTCCTATACTTTATCATACACAAAATATGCCGTAATGGTAAGGTACGACCTTCGAATAATTCTCCCCCCCCCCATCCTTAACAAGTAGGCCTTTGTAGTTCCTCACTCCTGCCCATGACAAGTGCCACCGTAGAACGATTTTTTGACAAGTCCTCTTTTTACTAGCTGACACTGGCATTCGGACGGATTTGTAAATTGTCCGCAAGGTCCGGATTTCATGTGTTCCCCACATGTTCCATACTTTACTTCTTTGCGGTTTAAATATTTTCAGAGATTTACTCGTAGTATTTTAATTTTGACGATGTTCTGATGACTGAACAAATACTGCACCATTTTGCATCTAGACACCACCGAAAAAACGGGAAACATTATTTCTTTGGCAGTATGTTTGTCACTTGTAAAATCTCTACAAAGACTTAAAATGATAATTTTGAAATTTTTCGTGCTCCACAAAAAGGAAAATGCTAAAACGCTGGCCTATAATCAGTTCAAAGTTTTACCAAACATGACACTATTCTGCATCGAGGAAATCTAACGCGGCAAAGAAAGTTTCTCAGAGGGGGACACAACTAATTTTGGTTTTCTAATTAAAATTGAAATCCATTCAAATATTACCCCATTTTCGATCTACATCCCCCCGAAGTTTACAATTTTTCCCAAGGAAAAGGGACATATCGGTTCCCTTTAGTCTCATCCCCCAGGCCACAGACCAGAAATGCCCTGTTTTGGGGTCCATAAAAAGTGTATGTATCGTCATTTTCCATAGCTTGAATTTTTTATTCTCACTATTCGAGAGTGGTAGACATGAGATTCATTTTTTAAGACTGGGTACATCCAGCTTTAAACAAGTGGGAATTGCCGTTTCCGGCCATCTGGAGATTTTGTAAAGCCCAAAATTTTCTTTTACGCTCCGCACCAACTGATGGTATCGCTCCGCTTAAATAGTCTTGCCGCGCCTGACCCTTGGAGGTACCAGGCCCCCCACTTGTTACCTAGGCCCCCTCAAAAATTCCATCTTGGCTAGGCCACTGATCTTGAACAAACTGACTGAAGGACCGGATACTTTGACAATAACAGAAGACGGGAGGGAATTCCAAAACCGAATGACGCGACTATGAAGGGAGTTGTACTGTAAAGAACTTTGAATAGTGCGCAGATGTAGGAGTGCAGATTGCATGTGTTGTGATCATAAACTGAAAAGTTGTGAGAGACGTAATTTGAAAATTGACTGGACAGCAAGTCTTTTAATGACCCTGAATAATTCCTGTTTGTTGCATCAGCATATGGCACTGTCACGGCTTGGTATAAGCTGCAGAAACTCTCTGAAAAAACAAGGACATACCAAGATTGTAATTTTAGTGGTACAACAATGACATCACAAGTTATTGCGCAATTCTAATTTGAGTGAATAGACTTCAACGCTTCAAATATCTTTGCTCAAGAATGTCCTATGAAGATGGGAGTTAGACTTTTAGAATTCATTTTTTCAAGCCGTTTAATAAATAGATTTGAACTTTTTGGCTTGAGGTACACTTTGATGGAAACTGTAATGAAGGATTTGTAAATTTTCAATTCTGACGCAACGTTAGAGTCTCGTTATGAACTTTATTTCATGTTGTTCCCTTCTTTATATGCAACCAATGTATGAGTAATTGCAAACGCAATATCATTTTGTATACCCTGCATACTGTAGTTACCCAAACCTCATCTCAACCGAATTGCCATTGAGGACAAATCGTAAATCGGCACTCGTAAATAGAAGGCAGTCTTGCTCAAGCCGGTATTACTAGTAGTATCACAGTATTTTCACACACTAGAGAACGTTTTTACAAGAAAAATTGTGAACACGCCCTCTATAGGTCCTCAAATTTTATTTCTAGTAATGAAAGACATGCTCGAGTACGTACAGTCTAGTTTAAAAGCGCCCTCGATTTGGTTCCAGTGTCGAAATAGTGTGGAAAATAAATGGTTACTAACGTCTTGACCAAGACTAAATAGAGATTTGAAAGATATCCCGAAGTAAAAACCAACCTCGCAAAATGTTACATACAGCTTTCATGAGATGTTTTAAAATAAGACCTCAAAAAGACTTTAAATTTAACTTTGAAAAACGAAGTTGTTTCAACACTTTAAGGGCAGTCCTTTCAGGCTGAGCATTCTTAACTCAAACTGAAGGTAACATTTAAAGAGGGATTCATGTAATCCCTCCATTCATGTAATGTCTTGGTAGAGTCTTACACCACTTTTAGTTTTAGAGTTCAAGTATTCGGTTTTTACCTCAGGCATATTAAATACAATGTGAAGACCGACTGCATGGTCAAGTGGTTAGAGCATCAGACTTGCAGTCGGAAGGTCGGGAGTTCGAGTCCTAGCCGGTTCTTACAGAAAACTTTAAAAACGGAACCTATTGCCATTGTGCTTGGTGCTCAGCATAAGCAATGGAGTAGAGAAAACAAGCTAGTGAGCCACAACTAGAAAAAGGCCGTGGCAGGCTCGACTTGAACCAATTGATTGGAAACTGGGCCGTTAACTTCCATCTAACCTCTTACCTCTTGATACAATATGTGTCAATGAAGGAACTAATTCATTCGACTGAGACTGCATGTATGCAGTGTTATCGTTTTAGACACGTACTTTGAATACAATGCTCATTGCCTACAAGCTTCAAGTACTAGCAAACAAGACCATTTTGCTCTTTTTTCGTCAGATTTATTGACACTCTTTACAACCATTCTCGAAGTTCGATAGTTTTTCTCTTCAGCTTTTCAGAGGGTGGGCAAAGTACAACTTATACCATTATAACACTGTATGAAGATTTCTAACCGCCTTCCTTGCTACTGTACTATTATGATACTTTCCAACCATCTGATAGATGATGCATACCCTCAAGCTGTTACTAAAAAATATCGTTGAAAAACCTTAGTTTTAATGACGATTGTTTGGGCCATATATAAATCTAACAGTTTGCATGTAGATGGAGATAAGAAAAAAACAAGCTCTCAAAGTAATAAAACCTTACAGAATAAGTTAATGCGACTCCTTATCGAGACCTGAAATCAAATACTGCAAATATCATTTATATAAAGGTTTAATGCAGAACGTTTTATTGTCCTGCTCTGCTACACGATAGTGCCGTAAATATCCCGCGGAGCGCACTCTGCGTCCTCAGCTCTTCAGATGAGTATAAGAGAGAACAAGGGATATGCGCTCAGCCTGCTACGCAGGAAATGCTGTAAGCGGCTGACCTGTGTATTTTGTGTGACACACCCTGAAAACAATTGAGCTGAACTGAGGTTTCTCCGGTATAGTTAAGCACAAGCAAAGCAACATAGCCTTCTTAATCTTGGTGGGTACTTATAACAAGCAGGGCAACAAGCTACATCATTTTGAACCAAATATGGCTAAGATGCTAGACATCTAGGTCACCTAGAGACCCATAAAGTTTTCACAATGGCATGTTCGTTTAAAAGGAAGTTTAGGCAAAAAATATGTGAAAAAGGAAAAATCTGCACAGTCACATTCTGATAATATGGGATTGTTGAAGAGACAACCAACTCTAAACTTAAAGGAAAAACAAAAAAATGTGCACTTATGTGGGGATATGACGCTTCATATGTGCTTTCTTAAAGTTCACTTTTTGTTAAAAATGTGAAAACTTTATTTGCTCATTTCTTGAGAACCATACATAGATTCCAATGACAATTCCGCCAAATTGCTAAGAATACGGGATACTTACCCCTCTAACATACTAGTTCCTGGTCACCCTTCTTTTAATGATTTTCTCTTTAAAAAGGGGGAGAGGGAAGGATGTATTTTAGAACATAGAATTAGAGCAAGATTCTACAGGTATATGGGGAACAGCTTAAAGTGATTCTTTGTCTTTTACCAATTTTTGTTCCTTCAGATCGTTCTTGGCGACCTTTGACTTTTATTGCAATATCAACATGATTTCGTAAGGCCCACGAGCATCAATCTTCCTTTATGTTCATAAACAGATAAAGTTAATGATAGCCTGAGCAGTTATTCAGTTTTGTTTTATTTGCCGTTGCTCTTGCGATGCTGATAAGAAAACAGGCGTTGTATAGCGTTGCGGTAGTGCAACTCTCCTCTGCGGTATTGGGCTTAAAAATTAAAAATGTAGGGCCGATGTTCAAAAAGGAATTTCCGTGGTGGCTAACGGTTGCTATCGATATGATACGATGCCGACATCCAATCATTGCTCATTAGCTTAATATTTCCATACCAGGGTTATTCCTCTACTGACTTTCGTGATTTCATATGCATTTGCCATGCAAATAAAACGCACATCGTATTATAGAGCAGGAAACTTTGAAAGATGGAGAAAAAACGCTCTTTCCTTCCTTTGCACAGCCGACATTTAAAGGGGGAGTTTAAGCAAAAATTTAATTTTCATATGTGAAAAAGGACAAAAAATTCACAGTGTGGTGAGAGTCCCATCCAAATCGGACATGTATTTCTCGACATATAAGAAACGAAGTCCCTAGATGTGTGTCCCAAAGTGATCCTAAGTGCAGCAGAGGTTTTATCATTTCCTCACATTGAAAAAAAGCTTTGTTTCCCTTTGTTTTTCAGACTTTTGTGCTGGCCTGGAAGTTAAAGAAACAGGACCCCCCTGTGGGGAATGCAAAGTTTGTGAAGTTCTCATGCTACTTTTGCAATCGCATTCTGAGAATATGGGATTGTAGAGGAGAAAATTGGCTGTAAAATGATTAAGAAAAACAAAAGACTGCCCATTAATATGAGGATATGATGTCATATACATGTGCTTCAAGTTCAGTTTTTTGTCGAAATTTGGCAACTTTACTTGCTTATATATCTGGAGAACCACATATCGTACAAGAATGCAAATTTCACCAAAATGCTCGGAATGAGCACCACTCCAACATATCAAAGGTTGATGCAAACTTGAACCCTTTTTTTTATGCACCGCATTATTTAAATCCTCAAAATTCATTCAAATTACAATACATACTACTAGAATTATGAAGACTATTGTTATCGCCGAAGTCTGCATTGGAGGGAGTTTATAGGATGATTTCCATAAGTCATTTTCAATATTTAGACTCAAGTTGAACTTCAGACAGGCTCACATTTTCATAATAATATAGAATAATAACAGAAGTGTCCAACTTAACAGTGATATCTTCAGGAATAACATTATAGATACTAGGGGTTATCGTCTACTTATTTCTACCTCTTTTAGGAGAGTCAAGAGCCAAGAGTCAAGAGCTTTATCGCACAATTTTTCTCTTAGTATTCCTTTTTAATGTATCCTTTATCTTATTTTACAACTTCAATTTTGCATCGGGGCCTTTTCAATGTAAAACAAGTATTTACTTCAAGTCCTAATTTTCACATTTGAAGAGAATTTTTTTTGTCACATGACTCTCAACAGCCAATAATGAAACAGGACAATCTACGTCTCTACTTTACTTCAAGTTGGTTTGACTGTTTTTTTCCCCTTGGGTGTTGGGTCTAACTCAACGGATAAGCGGTGAAAGGGTTTCATGAACATACACTGAATATGGGTTTGCAATAATCATGTTATCAACATGGGTGCTGATTCGATTTTAAAACAATGTAGGGGGAATATGATGAAAAATGGTAAGAGAAGAATGACCCGGTAATTGGACACTATGGAGAGGAGTACCAGGGAACTGGTTCCCCCCCCCCCTCCTCTTGCTAAATATTTGTTTATGTACTGTGTCTCACACGAAAATTGATGCCATATCTGGCAAAATTTTGAACTAATCATATGTTTGGAATGCTCTAATTCTCTTGGCATTTCAAATCATTATTTTTCAGAATAATTTTAGCGGAAAGAAGAATACGCAATATATATATATATATATATATATATATATATATATATATATATATATATATACGCAATATATATATACGCAATATATATATACGCAATATATATATACGCAATATATATATACGCAATATATATATACGCAATATATATATATATATATATATATATATATATATATATATATATATATATATATATATATATATATATATATATATATATATATATATATATATATATATATATATATATATATATATATATATACAACGCAATGAATTATGCCATTCTTATCAGGAATGCTAGAAGCTGTAAACTTTGCAAACTAAACTTCCATACGGTCACATTTCGAACTATGGAGTGCAAATTTTCCTGCAAGTTTTAGGTTAAGAGATAATTTCTCCTAATAAACAATGTAAACGAAATTATAGGCTATGGTAGGTCTGAATTCACCGATGTCACTCCCAAAAATAAGGCTCGCATTTTTATCTTTAGGTTTCCTACGGCTACGGTAAAATGTTGTGGCCTGTTTTTTTCACACGCTATTTGAATAAATGACACTTCCAATAAAGTTTTAACTAATTTCGACTTATTTTTCGTGACGAAAAGAAAAAGGGGAAACTATTTAATCCAAAAATCTTCAGCTGTCCATGATTAGAGCTACCTAAAGCCTAACACAGAAGAGACGAAAATCTTTGCTGTATATTATTGCGCGTAGGTCAATAATATATGCAATAGTAAGATAGAATTAGACTAAACACAGCTGTAAATGCATTATGATTCGAAGATATACGTATGAAAATATTCTTAACACAGCGATTTATGAGGAATATAATGAATTCTGTTCCCTCAACCCAGTAAACACGGATATGGATGAGGTATATCCCCATCCTCTAGCATTGCGTTGTGCTGACTGTCAGAACATTGAATACAGACTAACACCATAAAAACTAAAAGGCTTACACTTTTCTGCTGGTTATATTCCGTTATGTTGGTATTATAAGCCCATGAGGCTTCAGAAGATAAGTAGTATGCAACTTGTGCTTCTTGATTGTAACGTTTCAGAAGTTCCAAGGCCTCATCTTCGTTTGTGTTAGTGCCTTGGGAATGAACCAAGACATCACAAGATGCCAAAACAGCTAAAAACACAAAGGCAATTCTCACATGCATCGTTACAAGCTTGTGCTTTCCTCTGGAGCAGACCACATGCAACTCGTTAAGCAGGTCCTTGTTTCTGAGGTGAATATTATCTTTCTTACTTCGGCGATACAGTTGTAATCAGTGAATGACTACTTGATCCTGCCGTACGTAGTACCGAAGTTTGATCAGGGAGGTCTAGTATCGCCTCCCTGGTTTAATGCTATCGATATACTAGGCTGTTACAATGTAAACATGACTTCAATGCTGGAGAGAACATTTTGGGAAGCCGTTCGGACAAAAATATTCCAATGTGCAAATCTTGATTGTCTGCCTACATGGGTAGAGGGATTGAAAGAAACGTGTTTCAAAGCCTGACCGTCGTTGCTATGACTTAAATTTTGTACCAAAAAAGTCAATTTGTCTAACGTGACCAGTTATTATAACTTGCAAATTTGTTCAACAGAAACTAGGGAGGTGTTGCATTTGCAGGATAACTTATAAAGAAATAATTATACCTCCAAAAATCGTGATAGCACTGAGAGCCAGATGGTTGAAGCTGAAAACTATTTAAGAGGTCATTACACACTTAGAAGACCATGCTTAGTTTCTTTCGGGAGAAATCTTTGTCGAAATGCAAATGTTGAATTCTTTTTGCCGAATGAAATTCAAATTCATCTTCTTTCCTGACTGATGACACGGACTTCCCATGTACAAGGACAGAGCATATAACGCATACGTACTATCCGTAGATTGTCGCCACCGACTGGGGAAAAAACGCACTGAGAAGGCGGCCGTGAAGCTGTAATTTGTATGATTTGACGACCATTCTGCAATATTTTAAACAAAAGCTAAACTTGAATGGCTAACAATGTCACATTCCCGAAATATATGTAGAAATTTTGACATTACCTTGTATTATTTCGAAAATTTTTCAACTTTCTTACAAAATCTGTCAATTAACTTGAGTAAGTCCAAACTTCATCTTGCTGTCTTGGTGCGCCTTTTCTCGCTGTATGGTAGCGAAATGTCCTGTGGAGTATGCTCTGTCCATGTGTAGGAATTCCGTGACTGATGAGCTCATCAGTCAGGAAAAAGGACCAATCACATACTGTTTGTTTTTGTATGGCACGCCAAAAGGCTCACCAAATATGATGATGTTCTAAAAATACACGTTCATGTACTAAAATTACACGTTCATGTACCAAAAATATACGATGATGTACTAACTTCATGTGATCATGATGTAAATTTACACCATCATGTACTAAAACCATAAGTTCATCATGTTAAATGTTACGTTGTACATGTAAAATCACACGTTGTACATCTTAAAACACACGTTGTACATGTAAAAACGTAAGATCATCATGTTATTATTGTCTCTTCCGCACGCCATACAGAGTGAGCCTTTCGGCGTACCAGAAGTCCGCCAAAAGGCTCACCGAATTTGATGTAGTAAAAGTACACGTTCATGTACTAACTGCTTACGATCATGTACAGATTTCATACGTTCATGTACTGTTTGCTTACGTTCATGTACTGATTTCTTACGATCATGTACTGATTTCTTACGATCGTGTACTGACATTTAGTACATGATCGTATGAAATCAGTACATGAACGTATGAAATTTATACATGATCGTAAGCAGTTAGTACATGAACGTGTACTTTTACTACGTCAAATTCGGTGAGCCTTTTGGCGGACTTCTGGTACGCCGAAAGGCTCACTCTGTATGGCGTGCGGAAGAGACAATAATAACATGATGATCTTACGTTTTTACATGTACAACGTGTGTTTTAAGATGTACAACGTGTGATTTTACATGTACAACGTAACATTTAACATGATGAACTTATGGTTTTAGTACATGATGGTGTAAATTTACATCATGATCATATGAAGTTAGTACATCATCGTATATTTTTGGTACATGAACGTGTAATTTTAGTACATGAACGTGTAATTTTAGTACATGAACGTGTATTTTTAGAACATCATCATATTTGGTGAGCCTTTTGGCGTGCCATATTTTTGTGATTAGTTATGAATAAACAACTGTAGTGATATCTCTTCATGCTCAAATGAAAAGTGAAATGAACGCACGTAAACAGTGCAGAGCATTTACTTGTATACTCGACGGACTGGCCTATGAAGAAACAGCTGTATGACTAAACTCATGTTATTGTATGCATAGAACTGAACTGAAGTTAAAAACATTACCCATGGCAACAAAATTGTTGCAAAACAATGGGTTACAAACTTATGGCAAAAGTGTCCGATGGCCGAATAGGGTCAGGTTAATTGAAATGTATCACCAATTAACATTGCTCAGGTTTATGGGGCGAAACAAGAAAGATAAAAGAAAGCGGGAGAAACATTTTGCTGTTGCATTTTTCAACAACAAACCGAAAAGCCTATAAGGCAATTAAGGACGGTATCACATGAGGTGTAGTATAGAATTTCGTGGTTAGGAGGCCTGGTCTATATAAGTCTTTCTTTTGTAGGTAGCAAACAACATGGACAGAAAAGCAACCTACTTGATAATCTTTCGCTTTCCGCCCTTCTTCATACAAACGAAGAAATTTTAAGGAGACATATATATCATCTTGATCGTTTTAGAGGTTACCGGTTTGCGTTACAAAGTTGGGGAGAAGCGCAAACTTTACCATGTGAAAAAATCAAAGTGGAGGCTAATATTTCAAAATGTGTACTATATGATTTATCTCATCGATATTTTATACTAATGTATATGTATATTTACCACGACAAATAATTTAAGTTAAAGATGAATAAGCTGCGAATTTAGTCTCCCAATTTCTTTTTTGAGCTGAGGTATGTTTATTTCACAATGAGCTGAATAAGAAGGGTTTCAGTACAAGAACTGCTTTGGAGGAGCCTGGGAGAAAGGGCGACTGCCCCATGGTCTCCCAAGATAAAATGTCAGTTTGTGGGACATTTCTCGTATGGGTTTCATAAACTGATCTCAGTTTGATGAAAACTGAATTATAACCGACGTACCAACACTACTTTAACTGTTCAAATATCCACATTCTTTCTTAATGTAATGTCCCACCTACCTTCATTTAATTTGGCATGAGAGGGTCTTTAACACTAAAGGGTGGGGACATGGAACTATGTGTCACCCTAAGATCTATACTGTTAACCCCTACATAAAAATTAGATGAAAACACTACAAAGTCTTACCAAAAATGATCCCAAATGGCGTTGTATAATAATCGTTATAATAATATTTGTTATAAAAATGAAAAAGATCAAGCTCTAAGCGCATTGGAAACTCTCCTCTCAAATCCGGTTGAGGTAACTATGCTATCTTAACAAAGGCAACGATACAGACATTATGTTTTGCAGTCTCGAAATCTGCGTGAAACGTGCAGAAGAGTTCATATCACACAACATGGAGAGAGTTTTCGAAATACACATTATGGCGACTTGCATTAAGTACCGTTTATGCCCACCACCAGGATAAAGAAATTTTAGCAGGGGATGGTACCTTGACCAGGGAGGTGTTAGGAAGGAGACACAACAGCCCTATCTGTCACACAATAGGTACTTCAAAAATAGTAATTCCCATTCAAGCATCAAACTTTGATTGACAATTCTCTTTGTTTCTATTGTTAAGCCTTGTTGACCTGTCCCATGCTTAAGTGGATTTGCCTCTTTCACACCCAAGTAATCCTGAAACAATTGTCTTTGTTAAAAGATGCTTCGAAACGAGGTTTGCTACCGACAGGTTTCAAACTCTAATCAAAAGTTATAGCTAAATGACTGTCAATGAAAATTAAAATAGTTTACTTTCTTTGTTTTGCAACGAATTCGGTGAGTCGTCTGCTATAGGCATTGTTAAATCATTTTACCCAATTTTCGCAACTTTCCGCATAACTCCTAAACACACTCGAAATATATATAGCGTTAAAATTCTCCAAAGAAATAACAGAATGTACATTTATTGCGACGAATACAGACGAAAGTGTAAAATTCTATATGTTTTCATGACGGCTGGCAACGAAAAGTTAACGAGATACAACGTATGGGCGTGCCCTCTCAATGGAATTTCGACAATGTATCACTGATCCTAGTTGGTCTAGGTATTGAGATTAAATATTTGGGAACAAAAGGAAGATTGTTGTCGGCAACAAACTTTGCCTCAAAGAGTCAATAGAACGCTGTGTCTCCTTCCTAACACCTCCCTGCCTTGACATAGTATTTGTAGCCTTGGAGTTATCATCATGTATCAATAATTAATTTGAGTTCTATTTAAGGCGGTTGGAACTTTCTATGATGTAAATTTGCATTGATTCTGTAAATACCCTTTTTATTAATTTAATTATTGTGGTAATAATCTTCCCTCCAGTTGGGAATGTCAATAATCTTATACACCTGAACACATACTGGAAAACACCTGTTATTGCCGTCCGAAGATCCCCCGGATCGTTCAACGGGTAAAAAGGAGGGTTCACTTATCAATTCTTCCCGTCTCTTGATGCACTTTTAAACTGGTTTTCTGAGTTCAAATGGTCTTCTTTTGAGAGAAGTTACGGGAACTTCACCCTGAACCTCCTGTGGGAGTCCCATTTGGACCAAAGTCGGGAAGACTGGCGCTTTGCGCTTATGATGCACATTCTGGTGCACATGTATCGCCCCTCTCACCGCACTTGGTGAACCAGTCCTTAATTCAGTGGCGTAATTCTAGCACCACGACGAGAAGTACACTCTGGCCAGGGAGATGTGACCTATAACACCTCTCTGCTCTGGCTAGAGGACACCCGGCGTGTCTTGAACCCACGGCGATACTTTGTTGGTAATGGACTTGGGGCACTTCAGGGGCAGCAACCCATTCTCCAATTTGCCAATTTTGAAAGTTAATATCATAAATTGTTTGGTGAATTACTGGAAAATGGCTTTTCTTGCTGCACATATTTACATTAAACCAGATCCCCGAGAAACCGTGATTCCCTAAAATACTTTTCACTTTGTTAACCCATTTTGAATTTAATTTGTTTGACAAATACAGTTTAAAAAAGAGCTGAAACATAACACTTGACAATTTAGAATCCTTACCCTTAGAAACTTTTACCAAAAAAATTAACATCCTTTTCTCCAAAATACAAGAGAGTGAGGTACTTCCATTTTCTCCATAAACGATACATTTAGGTGTAGTTTTCTCAAAGGGAAATATTGCGTTTTAAATGCTCCAACTTAGCATTAAAAGTTGCTAGCTCTAGTGTTACGGCTTGGTCACAATCCAAACCAATAACAGCGAAAGACCACAGAAGAGCGAGATTAAAATCAACAAATTAATTATTATTCACCTCTTACTTCCTTAAATTTACAACAATTAACCTCAAATCTACTCACAATCTTTTACAGCTTAAGGTATCACTCTTTTTCCAAGGGGTAGTGTTGTTAGCCTCGATTGTACAGCAGCACAGCGTAGGACTCGGTTCCGCGAAGGCAGGATGAAGACTATAGTGATCGGTAAATGGCGACACAATTACAGCGTTAAGCGGCGAAGCAGGCATCTGGTCTCTGTATTATCTGTGTATCTTCTGTTCTCTTCTCTCTCTGTCACACTGCTTGCATGACCTTTTATATGCTTGGTAGTTCTTCCAGAAAAGTCTGGAACTTACTCTTATGGAAACATCTTGTTTGATCTCGTACAAAACGAAGAGCGAACGTTCTGGGCTCAGTAACCCATAACCACAAGTTGGCTATTATTAGGCCATTACATCATACAGTAGTTTCCAGTAGGTGATCGTACATTCTCATAACTGTGCGAATGTTCTCTGGGGTTACCCGTTGAATATGCTCGAGAGACAACACCGATGCTAGCACTTTTCTAGAACTTTTCACTCGCTCGTCCGTGGATTCAATCTGGTTGATGTCGTCTCGTAACACTCCCCCCCCCCCCCCCCCCTTGAAAGAGTTTTGGACGTCTAGGACAAAACTTAGGTAACAATATCTACAAATTACCTTATAGTAATAACTATAGTATTACAGTATGCATTCCAATATCAAGTGGAAGGTGCTTTCATAACATACAACTTGTCTTACAATATGATAATACATGAGTAGTAACATCACTAACACATACTGTGCTGCAGGCAACATCAAAATTTCGAAATTACAGTACGACTTTTAACTTACTCAATCAGATTAAGTTCTTGACAAAGCATCAGGCACAACATTGTCTTTCCCTTTAATGTGCCTAATATCTACATTATATGATTGTAGAAATAAACTCCATCTCATCAATCTCTGATTATTGTTCTTCATCTTAGACAGAAATGTTAGAGGATCATGATCAGTATATACAATAACAGGGAAACTAGTAGTCCCCAAATAAACATCAAAGTGCTGAAGACCAAGTATCAAAGCTAATGTTTCTTTCTCAATTGTAGAATAATTTTTCTGATGTCTGTCAAATTTCTTTGAATAATAACACACAGGGTGATCAACACCATGCTCATCAGCTTGAAGCAAAACTGCTCCTATACCATTGTCACTGGCATCAACTGCCAGCTTAAACTGTTTTTCAAAGTCTGGAGCAATCAACACTGGCGAACTCATTAGTGCTCTTTTCAATGATTCAAATGCTGCCTGACAATTTTCTGTCCAAACAAAATTTTCATCTGAGAACAAGCATACATATTCATTGATTAATGATTTCATTTCTGATCTTTCTTTGTCATCTAGATGACTTAACTTCTGATCAAGATTACTCAATACATCAGAGTTTTTTAACTTAATACACATGTCAGGAACATTATCAGCATTAATCTCATCATTATCATTGAATTCTTGATCAACACTGATGATACACACTTGATCACATGCATCATTAACTTTGACATTCACATCATGTTCACTTTCATCCTTAGAAATGTCACAATCCTCTCTTTCATAATATTTTTTCATCATATTAATGTGACAAACTCTCTTCAATTTACGCTTGTCAGGTGTCAAGATGACATAGTCTGTGTCATTGACCTTTCTTTCAATGACATAAGGTCCTTGAAAGCGAGCTTGAAGTGGCTGACCAGACACAGGCAAAAACACCAACACCTTCTCACCAGGCTTAAACTCTCTTTCCACAGTGGTCTTATCATACCACGCCTTCATTTTCTTCTGAGAACTCCTCAGATTTTCTTGAGCCAGTTCACATGCTCTGTGAAAACGCTCTTTAAAGCGGGATACATAATCAAGCAGATGTATGTTTCCACCTGGATCTGACAACCATTTCTCCTTTAATAATTTCAATGGTCCACGAACTGTATGTCCGAAGACGAGTTCAAATGGACTGAACCCAAGTGACTCCTGTACAGACTCCCTGACAGCAAACATTACAAATGGAATGCGTTCATCCCAATCTTTCTCATTGTCATGACAATATGTCTTTAACATATTTTTCAATGTTTGGTGAAACCTTTCTAAAGCCCCTTGGCTTTCGGGATGATAAGCCGAAGACTTAATTTGGTCTATGCCTAATTCATACAACATCCGTTGGAATACAGTTGACATGAAATTAGACCCTTGATCTGATTGGATCTCCTTAGGTAACCCAAACAATGTGAAAAATTTAAGTAAAGCTTGTAAGACTGTCCGAGCCTTAATATTTCTCAGAGGTATTGCCTCTGGAAACCTTGTCGAAGCACACATTATGGTTAATATATACTGATGTCCTGCCCTACTCTTAGGTAGAGGACCTACACAATCAATAATGACTCTACTAAATGGCTCTTCAAAAGCAGGAATTGGCTTTAAGGGTGCAGCCGGAATATTCTGATTCGGCTTCCCAACCATTTGACATGAATGACAAGTCTTACAAAATTTGGCCACATCACTCTTAAGCTTAGGCCAATAAAAGTGATTTAGAATTTTGTGGTAAGTCTTATTGACCCCTAGGTGCCCTGCAAATGGCATTTCATGAGCAATACTCAGTATTTCCTTGCGATACACCCTAGGTACCACAATTTGATGGTAAACGCGCCACTCTTCACCTAAGGGTGCATCAGGTGGTCGCCATTTACGCATCAAAACACCGTTCCTAAGGTAAAAACACACTGGGACGTCTTTCGACTCGTCCTCAGTGAGGGCACCAGCAATTAGTGGCTGAAGCTCTTCATCATGTTGTTGTTGGACTGACAACTGGTCTTGTTGGAGTGTGTCAGACATGTTTCTTTCCTGTTCTATCCCCTCACCATGTGTGGGGACAGGAGACTCACAATCCTGAAGATTCGCCATAAAAGTTTGGCTGAGATCAAACCAGGAATCTTCACTTTCATCAATATTCTTATTAGAGTCCTCTTTGGACTCTGACTCCACTTATGGGAGTGTTGTTCCATTTTTAGGAACTAATTCCTCAATTTTAGAGGGCGGAGGCTTAAATTTACCATCCTTCTTTTCAGAAACCATACCCTCACTTTTAGAGAGTGGATGTTCAAGATTATCATCCTTACATGATTCCCTACTTGTTTCACTTTTGGAAACTGTATCCTCACTTTTGGAGGCTGGATGTTTAAGATTATCATCCATAGCAAGCTTTTGTGACATAGCTCTCGTGACAGCACAGGCTGGGAATAAATCTGGAAATTCCTTTTCTAATTGCTCTGTGTTGTTATAGTCACATGGTTTATCTGTCAAAATTGCATTGGCGATTACCTTTCCACCAGCTAGGTCATTGCCTAGCAACAGAGATACCCCCTTTACAGGTAGAGTAGGTCTGACCCCTACTATGACCGACCCAGAAACTAAATCTGACTTCAAATTAATTTTGTGAAGAGGGACAGAAATAAATCCACACTCAACCCCCTGAATTAGTACATTTGCCCCTGTGGAAGTATAGTCCGTTAATGGCAAAACTCCATCAAGAAGCAACGACTGAGTTGCGCCTCTGTCACGCAAAATTTTAATTTTGACGGGTGGATGAGCTGAATCCCCATCTAGGGAAATAAAACCCTCAGACACGAATGGAAGGTATTCTTCCTTAATTTGGTCATTAGAATTAGGCCGTAAAGTCACGACTTCCTCTGGAGAATTTTCTGCACTGGCTAAGGCATTTGGAGCTGTTTCAGTCTCTTTTAATTTTGCCAATTGAAAGCAATTTGCCAATATGTGGCCCTTTTTGTGACAGAAACCACAAACTATGTCTTTAAAGGCAGCTTTATTTGAGCTGACCTGAATCTTTTGACGACTAGAATCTGGTTGTTTCTTACCAGAATTTGTTGGAGAGAGGGAACCAGACTGAGATCCACTAATTTTACCTGCTGTGTCACCACTAGTGCCATTGCCATATTTTTTATTTGGCCTATTAAACTGACTCTTGTTTTGAGTCTGACCTACTTTACCAAACTTATGGGTAAGTGCATACTGATCAGCCAAATTTGCCACTTCTTTCAATTTGTCTGCCTTTTGTTCTTCAAGGTGAGTCTTTATGTCATCACTCACACACCGTTTAAATTCCTCGACCAGCATCAGTTGTCGTAAGGCTTCAAATGTGGAGACCTTTTTAGAATCACACCATCTATCGAAATGCCTTTCCTTTTGATAGGCAAACTCTACATATGTTTGTGTATCCGCCTTACGATATTTTCTAAATTTTTGGCGATACGCCTCAGGTACTAATTCATAGGCTTGTAATATGGCCTTTTTGACTTTATCGTAATCCATGCTGTCCTCTATTGACAGAGCGGAATACACTTCCTGGGCCTTGCCAGTAAAATTACTCTGAATGAGTATGGACCATTTATCTCTGAGCCACTTTAATTGCTCACCCAGTTTTTCAAAGTGGTTGAAAAATTTCTCCACATTATCCTCCTGAAATTTGGGCACAAATTTTACGTGCTCAGAGACATCAAACAGCTTAGTATCCATGCCTATTTTAGGTTTTGGGCCCTTTATGACCCCTAATTCCAGTTGTTTCAACCTAAATTCATGCTCTCTAGCTTCTTTCTCTCTTTCCCTTTGCATTTCCAATTCTTTCAATCTAACTTCTCTTTCCTTTTCTTCCCTTTCTTTTTCCAATTCTTTCAATGTCCGTGGATTCAATCTGGTTGATGTCGTCTCGTAACACTAGTCATTATCAAATCATTCAGTCTCAACAATAAACCCCAGCAATAGGTTCACCTCCTCAAAATACTATGCACATCAAGAAGAGTTATGGAAGTTGCATCTTTTGAAATGTTGAACATTTGAGCAACAAACAACTGAATTTCTGTCTGAAGGAAACTTATTTCTTGCAAATAATGCTACCACACTGCCTTATTAGAAATTAGTAATCACTGTTTGCCAATTAATATTGGTTTTAGAAGGATGGAATTTCCATTTCCTTGTAATACAAACGCAATATTTCCCTTTAACCTTTAAAATTATATTGAGGAATTTACGACGAAAAATATGGCAAAGTCCCCAAATTTCACAACCATATAAAAAGATAGGAAGAATCGTTCTTTCGAAGAGAACTCACTGAATATCAACTGGTAATGATAAATTTCTAGTTTTTGCAATCAAAGCAAACATAGCCGTTCTGGTCTGATCTACCTGTTTCTTGATTGCTTTGTTGAACGAACCATTATAATTAAAGGTTGAACCCAAATAAATATAATCATCAACGACTTGTAGCTTTGCATTGCAAAAAGTAAAGACATGGGGTTTTCTCATTTTACCTCTTGAGAAAATGACCACCCTGGTTTAAGCAGGGTTTTTTTGGGGGGGGGGGGTAGTCGGTTTGTCTGTGATAAAATTACAGTCTTCAATTAGTATTGTGTTTCACTCGTTTTATTGATGAAAGTAGAATAAAGTAAAATCAAAGTTGCTCAGATTGGTTTACGATTATGCATGTACCTCAAGACATTTTCCAGAATCCAGATTACATATTTAATAGCATGAACGATGAATCCAACCAATCCGGGCTGTACTTTATCTTTTTAGTGTATTAATGACGGCCGGATGTGAAATAAATTAGTCTTTTTACTATTTAAGTTACATTGGAGGAACAGATCACGATAATTCTTGTAGGCTACTGGAAAAATTGTCTTCATTTGTTGCGTTTTTTAGGGAGAGGGGGAGGACAAGGGGGGATTGCACACACTTTGTTATTGGTATTGGAATACGCTCTTGGCAACCAAAATAAACTTGTATGTGGGAAGGATGGTTATCTTTACAAATGAGGAGTGTGTTTTTCATCCAGCCAAATGAAATATAGCGTGCAAGCGACTTCAAAAGTGCCTCAGTACAGCATATAAATTTCCACTTAGAATCTAGTTATCGTGCATGGATAACTATATAATCAAGTTTGAGATACGCGCTAACGAATTATCCATGGGACCAAATGGTTTCGAAAGTTCCGTAGATGTACAGTGCTTTGGCTTGGTTGTCGCTGGTTACGGGCGCGTTAAGCCGAGGCTGCCTATGTGATCAAATTTCCACCTTGAATTAAGATTTAAAAGCCAAAACCTGCAGGACCTTCTGTCGTGTAGTGGCAGAATGTTTTCAACCTGTGGTCCGCATATTACATGCAAAGCAGTTCACGTTTTAGAATATACACTGTAAAAAATGTCTGTAAATTTACAGAAAGTAAAATAAAGAAAAACAAAAGATTACATAAAATGTGCTGTCAACTCATTGACAGCACTTTTTATGTATTCTTTTTGTATTTCTTTATTTTTTCTTCTGTAATTGTACAAAAATTCTGTAACGTTACAGACATTTTTTTACAGTGTACCCCCTTGCCATCTGTAGGCCCTCAAATCCGGTGCGTTATCATTTCCCTGATCTACCAGCTCATATAAAATCCAAGTCGTTTTGTTCAACTATATATTCACACATTTGAAAGCTCTAAGACTTCTAAGTAATGCCATGTAATCTCAAAGAATTTCTTTTGAATGGGACGTTTGATAATAGGGAGGCAATGTAGGCATTTTGAGGGTTTTTTAAGTATGTGCAAATGATAGACGTATATTCGCAAGCTTAACAGCGTAACCAATTCCATTGAATGGTTTGTTCCACTTTTAAGTTTTCAGTTTGCCTTTACTCTCAAAACAATATCTCATTGCGTTTTATTTTGAGTAAAGATTAATTTTGATTGGTTCGCATTTCTGCAATTCACGTGTGCATGAGTTCCAATCCCCCTTTATGCACGTGGGTTTATCTAGCAGGTAGTCCGACTTTCCTCGAGATTGTCTTAAATTTTGCCCCTACAATCCGTTGCCCAGCCGGAGAAGTTCGTTGCGCATCGGGCTTACTCGAACACCTTCTGTGGACTAGTTAACTTCCAACTTTGCCATGCAGGACTATTTTGGCTCTCGCTCCATCTGAAAATTACGAGAGCAGAAGTGTCGTTTAACCCCTCACTCCTGAGGACAAAAACTCTTCTGATTAAATTTGCACAATGCCCATAAACTTTTATTGCAGAAAATTCTATACCATAACATATATTTAAATGCAACAAATTTCATATCAGGACCTTTGCATTTAACATCTTTCAACAGCTGGAGAAATCCTTTAATAGCCTCTCATGTGAACATGTGTTGCACGTCCGTATGGTGTTTATTGATACACGAAAATAAACATTTTTAAATTTTTGCTTTATAACAGAACACTGGAAATGCCCCTATTTATGTTCTGCTCAATTATTCATATAAATTCATCCTAATAACATGATTCTTTTTCACCAAATTTTGGGGAATCCATATACTGAATTTATACTTCATACAACCCTTTCTTCTCAAAATGTCTTGCTCGGAAGCCACTTTTCATGGCTTTCTTAAGCTGATCTTTGGTGACCTTATAGAGGACAGTGTACTTTCTTTTGTATCTTATGTAAAGGGGGTGCAGATTCCATCCAACCAACTTCTTCCCTTCTTTCTCTCTGTTCAACATTAAGATTTTGAGGTAAAACAACATTTGTGCAATGAAGCTGTAAAGCTTTCAAAAAATCATCATAATTATGAATGCAGTACATCAAACGGCGAGAATGAGAAAACACTATTTTGGTCTGTGGTCATCGGTCTTTTTAGCTGCTCATTCTGTAGTTAGATACTTAGATGACGTTTAGCGACACACCAACACGAATATGTCTCATACTGTCAACTAAGATCATAAGATAAAGGGTCAGTACAACTTTTCCAATACAGTATGCAAGTTCAATTTCGATTTCAATTACAGTTCAAATACGTTGCAAGTCCTTCCGTTTATTCGTTACTATACGACAGGCAGGAATACCGTGTTCATATTCTACAGCCCCCCCCCCCCTGCCCCCAGCTCGCAGTTGGGACAGTCATGTGGGGTTTGTTCAGTTTTGTGCGGGTTTCGACAAGCCGCCGGTCACTCGGTGAGTAAGAACAGTTTTATGTGCGCATGTTATGGGCGTTTGTCGGGGAATTACTCGCCACACGACCTCCTCATCCCACCTGGATGCTGTTTAAAGTTATCATCAGGTGGAGGGTTGCATATCTACAATGCACCGACGTGTTATCAATCCCGAGTATTTAAAACATTCATTCAGCCTCACCTGAAAATTCGAATGAAAATAAATCTTCGCATCAACTCTGAAAGGATATTTTGTCAAATAGATACTTATTTCCAGCATTTGGATAAATTTGTAGTAACATATTTGATATGCAGCACTTGAGATGGTGGGACTGAATGTGGCTAAGTTCCAGCCAAATTTGAACTGAAAGCACCGGCGACATCTCCATGTAAAACTGATTATGAGCTACATGTTGGTTTTCATAAACTTTTCATCCAATTTCTTTCTATTAGAACAGAATGTAATTGCAAAGGAGCAAATTAATATTTTAAATAATTTTGGTAGGAAAATTTATACTAAATCAACTTCATCAATTTTAAGCTCAAAATGACAAAATATTTGTCAGTGTTACTGTTTGACGATATCATTACCTTTACTTATTTCAAACTCACTTCATGTATACAAAGGATATATTGCTGTATTTGATATCTTGAGAACTACATTTTACAATTAAATGGAACTCTTCAAAGAAAGCAGATTCAGTTGTTTCAAAATGTTCCAAAAAATTCCTTTCTTACATCATCATTATCATTTCAAAAGTCAAGAGCAGGCGCCCCAAACTTAATTTGCAGCTGTAGTTGAATCACACTGCCGTTTTCTTCTTATTTTTCTTCAAGTATCTTTTGTAATATAACAGGACTTAATCATTGAATATTCAAGGTAAACCAAAGCATTTCCTAAATTTCACATTTAGGAGAAAAATACTTTCACATAACTCCCCAGAGGCAATCATGACAGAGCACTACACTGCTTCATGTCGAGGAGACTGTTCTTGCAGTTGAACTTAACTTAGACCGGCATATCATTTTGAGCTAACAGGACCGCCTTTCCAGAGGGGTCCGAAGTATGATCGCCGGCCTGGGGTAGAGTTTTGAGGAGAGGGGGGTGTCCTTGTAGGTCTTGGTTGTCAAGCCTTCAGGGTGGGATTTTGTCAGACACATAGGCAACCTCGGGTAGGGCGTCCGTAACCAGCGAAGATTAGGTGGTGGCGCTATACACCTGTAAAGGTTTAATGTTATGTGTACACCACAACACGGTGACTTGAGTCAAACTTTACAATAACAATTTGGGGGCACTTTCGAGGTCACTTGCATGCTATAGTTCATTTATTAGATGGGAAGACACCCCTGATTTTAAAGGATAACCGCTGTCGTGACTCACATTATTAAAATGGGCATTTCAAAATGTTTGATGACCGAGAGAAGTGGGTCTGGACCCAATGGATCCATCCCAGGAATGTATTTTTTCATTTTTGATTTATGAATTGGTGGTCTTACTGGTTTGACATGTGGCAATTTCAACTTTCAACAAATTCGTAATTTTGTCATTTTTCTACCATTGTTAATTTGTTTAAATGAAATAATTCATCAGTTTTCTACAAGGTGTAGATTAAAGGACATTTTTCGTGAGTGGTTCATCATTTTTTCTTCAAAATGCTTATTATTAATGACGCCTGAGAAGTGTAGAATTTGCCGTCATTCATACGAAAACATTAAGGTGCTGTCAAATTACCACATTGACCCTGTATGTCTTAATACGTTAGGGGAGCAATAGACCCTTTGTATCCACATGCTCCACTCACATAAAAGCTAACGTTCGTGATGTTTTGAATTTCATTTTGTTTTTCATGACTAGTACGGTTGCAAAAGCAGTTATTGGGTATATAAGTAGATTTGTCACATTTACTTCCAATAAAAAGGAAAAAAGGGATATCAAGTCGGTGGTAACAATGGCGACGTATTTTCTTTGTTTTGTACTATTCGTTAGGTAAAAAAGGAGAAATTTATGTTGGTCCCAAATAATTTAATGCTACTTACTGACAATGTGAGACGCATGCGCAGCAGGTCACAATAAATTCCATCGTGCCACGGGCTCCTGTGTGCTGACCTTAGACCCTTATGCTTTTGAAGAAAACATTGATTAACCCAAACGAAAAAATAAAATTCTTAAAGTCATCAAGCAGTGTTTTCTAGGTGTCTTTTCAATCGGTAGAAAGTCTGACTTCAATAATTTATATTTTCTCAATCATTAAGCAAACAGACATATAAAGGAAGTCTTTCACAACCTCTTTTCCGGCTTACAACGCTCAACGTAACGAAGACATGAGCTCGACCATCATTGGTTTAGTCTCACCAGTATAAGCCATTTTGAGCTGCATAACCTCAAATATTAAAATATTGCATACGTTATTTTAAGATGTTTAACTGGTAATCACGGAAATTCCAAAAATTAGGTGTCACTAAAAACAAATGAAAACCAAAAGCAAACGTGAAATGATTGCTATAATGTTTCTGGTGTGTAACACAAATCACACTTCCGTGTAATGTAGACCTGGACTGGCGGTCATCTCATTCAATCTTAAAAAAAAGAAGGTTAAAAATCGGGACTACCACTTATTGTTTATTGTTTATTTTATTTTTTTCAACTGTACTACATGCAAACGTACATTCATTATCATTATTATTATGATACAATACGAAATAATATTTACAAGAAACGTGAGTATGAAGACAGTAGAAAAGGAACCAGATGAAGCTTGCAAGCTTTTCTAGTCTGGCCCTAATAACTGAGATGTTCTTAATTGCTTACACAACTAGAATATATAAATACGAATATGACTCCTATAACATTTACATGATTGTATACAAAGAATTGCTGCTAGTTTGATGCTTACTTTTAGCCAGATTTTTAATTATTTATTTATTTGATTATTTATTTATTTTTTTTTTTTTTGCCAGATAAAATTAATTATCCACATACAATAACAAGAAGGATTTCTTTAAGTACTTCTTGAATAGATTAAGGTTAGGGCATTTCTTATGCTAATGTCAAGAGAGTTCCAGAGAGATACCCCGCTACTTCTCACGTGAGAGTGCGCAAACATTGTCCTAGTATATGGCTGGAGAAGATTATCTCTTCTTCTTGTTGGATAGTTGTGATGACAACTATTAAGGTTGAAAAAGGAATGGAAATCAGGAGGGAGTTGACCGCTGTTGTGCCTATACAAAAGAACGCCTAACTGGTAATTGTAGTGGTCCTTTAGAGTTAGAATATTATAATGGTGAAAAAGTGGAAGAGAATGAGTGTATGGTGAAGCTTTTGATATAGTTCGTACAGCCCTCTTTTGAAGAATAAAAAGCTTGTCTGTATATGTTGGCAAGGCATTACCCCACAATAAAATACTATAACTAAGGTGTGGTAAAATTAATGCATTATAGATAGTTAACAAGGAACAACTAGGAATATAAACTGTGTTCTGTTTCTGTTTGGGTGATTGAAAAGCGTCGCTGTGGTAACTTGTGTTAATTTTGCATATGCTTACAGACCAGAAAAAAAACTTGTTCAAGAAAATAATATGCACTGTTGGGACTGATCATAGCAGTTAAACTTCTAATTATTATAATTCTCAACATAGGACTGGTCCACCCAATTGTATTTCAGGGGTGCGCAGAACAGGGTACTAGGTCCCTATTATCCTGTTACAAGTCACAACATCGGTGGATGAATATCGTCTAAACAATATTGGGCGGTTTTTGTTTGTCTTGGTAGTTTTAATGTAAGGGAATGCATGTCTTTTAGCCAAAATAATACAGATTAGATAAAAGTTAGGTTAAGAAATGTAAGGGCTACTTCATTGTGAATAATAACACGAAACTATCTCATATCAGCTCAGCTAGATTTTGCTCAATATGTGAGGGCGGAAACAAAGTGCTTGACAGTGGTCACCTGTTTTAGATCTTCCAAGCTTCGAACTACCATATTCTCGAAGAAGACAAAATTTTCTGTTTCAGTACGGGGTCATAGGCTTTTGTGAAGCAACCTCTATCGCAACACCCCCGAAATTCTCGCAGACTTTTTGGGAACGTAATAGGCTGCTTTGCACTGTGATTTGAATTTAATAAGATGTGAATTTCCTAATGTTATCACAGAGGTCACGAGGTCAGATTTCTCAATGAAACCTGGGACTTGTGTTTATCGTATGGGTTTGAATGACATTCACAGCAATAACCACATACCTCTAACGACAGAAGTTAAAAATTTTAAGTTTGAGGATGCACCTCATTAGAGAGTCTCTAGGGGTAAAGGTCAACGAAAAATGCACTATTTAAAAGTGCATGAACAGATTAAGGGTAAGATATCAACCACATATTGAGAAGGTTTTGTAAATAGTCCCTTTCCCCCACTTACTTCAACCAGAGGTGGAGTTGGGCATCTTGGTCAGATAGGCTGGATTGCATGCAGGGGCGCTTTTACTTAAATACTACACCAGTCCACCAGGGAGATGGCCCTGACCATATGGACACTCGGCGCATACTTAAACCGAGTCAACCGCAGAAATTTTGCTTATTAGAGCATAGAATGTAGTATTTAACTTTCCAATCAGAAAACTGACATATCAGCTACTTAGAATACAGCAGAATCCGCCAATTAGAGTTGACGCATAATTTAAATACCTTCTTCGCCAGTGCTCCGTGGATCAACGCTGAAGACGTTACAACCACTTCTGACTGGCATTAAGCCTGGTACACATCGCCACGACCACCGAAGACTCCCCGTCGTGGACAACTTTCAAAAATAGTAGACACTTGTTTGGTAGCTAGTCGAGGCCGTGTGACCCGGAATTAAAACGCACCTATTGCATCCCACTACAATTGAACATGTTCAATCGAACCGACGGCGACACGACGGAACTCTAATGGTGAAACTGGCCTTGTCGCTTGGTGTGGTTAGTTGTCGTGGTAGTGTTTACCGGGCTAAATGTAACAGTCAAAGGCATTCGATAATCATCTCTGTCTCTGTCTTCACATCAACAGCTGTTTGTTTATCAGAAGTATTAGCTGTTCCAAATTTGGGTCTTCGGGCCTCACAACTCTTAAAATTAAAAATGTGACATTTAAATACTGAATCGTCGAGAACTACGTGAACTTTTTCTGCAGGTTAAGTTGAATTAAGTTCCCTTCTATATTTCAGACTCATTTTTCAAAAGAATGGTCTTTTCAGTCAGTCCCCATTTCTGTAAAGAAATATGTAAATGAAATTAGTTGTGTAACGGCGCCCCGGGGTCCGTTTAGGGATCTTTTGTTTAATAAGAACAAACTACTGGTCAAAAGGGAAGGCAGTTACATTGAAAATTCGAAACGTGAAAAACAATAACTGACAAACGCAAGTTTTAAGATGTCCTTCCACAACGGTAAATTATTATTTCAGAAATTTAATTACAACAGATTAGGAATTTACAAAATAATTCAATTGATCGGTAAATCGATGATACAAAAATACATAATAAAAACGGTATCCTTTGACCGTCATGTGTCACCACCCTGGTGAATACGTCTCGTGCTAAACTTCGGTGCGTAGCTGGCTAAATTACAGCTGTCATCCACATACGAGCCATGCGACTCGTGCAAAACTCCGGTGCGCAGCTGGCTAAATTACTGTTGTATCTCTCACACACGAGCCGTGCGTCTCGTGCTAAACTTCGGTGCGTAGCTGGCTAAATTACAGCTGTCATCCACATACGAGCCATGCGACTCGTGCAAAACTCCGGTGCGCAGCTGGCTAAATTACTGTTGTATCTCTCACACACGAGCCGTGCGTCTCGTGCTATACTTCGGTGCGTAGCTGGCTAAAAGTACTGCTGTCTCCCTCACACGAGCCGTGCGTCTCGTGCTAAACTTCGGTGCGTAGCTGGCTAAATTACTGTTGTCTCCCACACACGAGCCGTGCGTCTCGTGCTAAACTCTGGTGCGTAGCTGGCTAAATTACTGCTACCTCCCTCACACGAGCCGTGCGTCTCGTGCTAAACTCTGGTGCGTAACTGGCTAAATAACTGTTGTCTCCCCCACACGAGCCGTGCGTCTCGTGCTAAACTCTGGTGCGTTAACTGGCTAAATAACTGTTGTCTCCCACACACGAGCCGTGCGTCTCGTGCTAAACTTCGGTGCGTAGCTGGCTAAAAGTACTGTTGTCTCCCCCACACAAGCCGTGCGTCTCGTGCTAAACTTCGGTGCGAAGCTGGCTAAATCCCTGTTGTCTCCCACACACGAGCCGTGCGTCTCATGCTAAACTTCGGTGCGTAGCTGGCTAAATTACTGTTGTCTCTCTCTCTCACACGAGCCGTGCGTCTCGTGCTAAACGTCGGTGCGTAGCTGGCTAAATTACTGCTATCTCCCTCACACGAGCCGTGCGTCTCGTGCTAAACTTCGGTGCGAAGCTGGCTAAATTACTGTTGTCTCTCTCTCTCACACGAGCCGTGCGTCTCGTGCTAAACTTCGGTGCGTAGCTGGCTAAATTACTGCTATCTCCCTCACACGAGCCGTGCGTCCCGTGCTAAACTTCGGAGCGTAGCTGGCTAAATTACTGCTATCTCCCTCACACGAGCCGTGCGTCCCATGCTAAACTTCGGAGCGTAGCTGGCTAAATAACTGTTGTCTCCCCTACACGAGCCGTGCGTCTCGTGCTTAACTTCGGTATTACGTTACTATAAAATAAACATAATCTGACAGCTACTTTCAAAGGAAGATATTAGTTTAAGCCTCTTTTAGCTGCGACTAGACTTTCGTACCGATTACTTGGTGGGTCATCCCCTCTGCACTTGTGAATCTGCCTTCCTTACACGGTCGGGCAAGGCATTAAGAGAGCTAAAGTTATCGGTCTCCACGGACTGATCTCTCTACCCCTCTTAACCGCGAATTAACAGAATACCACTTCCCAAAACAGACTTCGTCCCTTCTTAGCCTTTATACCAGCCAGTCTCCCTGAGTTCCCAGACTGGGTAGCAACTCCTTACCCTAGTCCGATCAAGTTCCCAGCGTAGGCCTTAACGTACCAGCCTAGGCCTTCTTGAATCCAAACTCCCCGAGACTGACTACGTCAATTAATTCAATGTCAATTAATTAATCTCATTAACCCTGGCTAAGAATAACAGCTAATAACATACTCACACTGGAAAGCTGCAGTCTGTTCCTGCCGGGAAGCGCGGGCCTTCGTGTCGTTGGATCACCGTAACTTACAACCGTTCTCTTAGAGCGTCTATTCACCAGTCCTCGTGTACGTGAGAAACGGCGTGGCGAGGGATGTATTTACCGGAAACACGTGACTCTTTCTACACGGTAAGCTGAGGATGCTTTCCATTGATTGGTTTATGATCCATTGTGTTTCCGTACCGAACTTGGACTGTCTAGACAGGTACGCGCGGGACATAAAGCAACTTCATGAAATAATTGAAAACAACCAGGGCTATGGAAAGTTCTGATTTTAATCATTGGCTAGGAAAACAACAGATCGCTTGGAATTACACACGTAGTAAAGCAAGCTATAAAGAAAAAAAAAATATCAACATATTTACAGTGTTCCTTCCGTCACACTACCCCCTTCTCTCAAAAGATTGCGTCCCGCATCGACCCTAGGCTTCCTCCTCTTGTCTTGGTCACATCTCCCTTGAATCAACTTCTAGAATCCTCCCATCTGGATAGCGCAAGGTCTTTATTACCCGCTTCATAGTCCATCCCGTTCCAATAGCATAACCATGGTAGCTTACGTTCTTTTGAACCTGATCCTCTTGTTCCCGTTCTGCCCTCTCTATCTCCTGTTCCGCTGTTTTGATTTCTTTGTCATTCTCCATTGGAGACCATGGTGACGATCTCGGGGCTCTGACTGATAGAACGTCGTCCCCGGACTCCCCCTTCCTTTCCTCTGGTCTCCACGGGCAGTTCTATTTTCCTTTGTTTTGGACTTCCGGAGTTCTCGGTGCTCTCTGGGCTCTTCTCCTTTCTAGAAGAACTTCCTTTCTGGCTAGTGGTAGGTCGGTGGACTCGGTTCTCATGTCTTTGCAAATCGCCCTTCCTATTACTACGGTAAGGGCATTCTGAACACTGAAACAGCATGGCCTTATGTCTTTCCCCTGCGTGCTTCATAAGGGTGACTTTGTCCACAAATCTCAAGCCACAATCTCTACATCGATATTCCGTAGTGTAAAGGGATCCCGTAGAACTTCCTGCTCGAGCCTCTCTGTCTTCCGACCGAACCTCTCTCTTTCTGTGAGGGGATCGACTTCTTTTAGTGGGAGCCATCTTGTTACCAAAAACTCTGAAAGACAAAAACAAAGCTATGAAAGTTATCTTGAAGACATCAACTTTGAATATCTATGTATCAAAGCCATACCTTACTGGAGGCTTGACTATTCGTTTTCCTCTACCAAGCCCACTTTGAACATCTGGGGAAGCCTGAACACTACTCGCCCCTGTGTCGTGGACCCCGTCATTTTTTACTACATTTTTACCCTCCTCACTAGTCTCGGATGGTTTATCTTGGTGGCTATCCTTGTGAGTTGCCTTGACATTATCTTGTCTTGCACCCCTGGAAATCTCTTCCCGCTCTTTGACCGTTTCCCCGTACTCGCGGGCCTGTTCTTTACATTCAAAAGACTGAACCCAAGCAGGTTTTGTAACACCCTCGTATCGCCGAATCCGATTAAAATGAATGACCTTTGGTCTCTGCTTTGGCCCAAATTGTACCCGATAGAGAATGTCATTGACCCTCTTAATAATAAGGAAGGGGCCCTTCCAAGGACGATGTAACTTGGGGGAATGCCCCTTTCCCACGGCAGGCTGGTAAACCCAGACGAGCTCACCACTTTCAAAGGTTTCCAAGCTGGAACGTCTGTCCGCAAATTCCTTTTGTCTTTCGCCACTAGACTTCAAATGACTCCTGACAACCTCACTGATTTTCTTCAATTTCTCTTTCAAATCCTCTACAAATTCAGGGTAAGTTGCTGCGTCCTCGCTACCATCCCCAGGGGATGACCAAATACACTCCAGTGGAGTTCTCATTTGTCTTCCAAACATAATTTCAGCAGGACTAAAGCCTGTAGTCTCATGCACGGCAGAATTATACGCCATATTCAAGTAAGGAAGCCAGCTATCCCAGTCCCGCTGATCAGAGGAAGTCACAACTGCAAGCATCGACCCCAACGTTCTGTTGAATCGCTCGACCATACCATCCGATTGGGGATGATATGGCGTGGTCCTCTTCTTGAGGACACCAAATAGCTTGCATACCTCCTGGAATAGCAATGACTCAAATTGTCGACCCTGATCGGAATGAAGTTCTCCTGGTATACCAAAGCGACAGACAAAACTCTCGACAAGTACTTTAGCTATAGTAGCGGTTTCCTGATTAGGTATTGCTGCTGCTTCGGTCCACTTAGAGAAATAATCGGAGACAACAAGAATGTACTTGTTCTTATTCGCGGTGGTAGGAAGTGGTCCCATAATGTCCATGACTATTCGCTGGAGGGGTTCGCCTGCGTAGTATGTCCTGATCTTGCCCTTTCTCTTGAGCTTAGGTCCTTTTCGGGATTGACAAAGATCACACTGTTTACACCACAACTCAACATTCCTCCGATAACCACTCCAGTAATAGCTCTGCCGGATCCGGTGTATGGTTTTCCTGTTCATCAGATGTCCTGATACGGGATTACAATGAGCCAGCTCCCAAACCATACGTTTCATTCCACTAGGAACAACCAGCTGAGCAGTATTCCTTAGTCCGTCATCGGACTCGAACCTACGGTAAAGTATTCCGTCACGTAAATAAAGACTATCACATTGGAGCCAATAGTTCTGTACGGTGCGGTTCATACATGAAACTTCTTCCCAGTCTGGACGCCGCTTGTCCAATTTCCACTGTACCATCACGCGGGTATCATCGCCACTCTGCTGAAACTCTTTTAACTTGGCTACTGACCAAACTCCTGGCCCTTAGGCTGGTTCTCAAGGGTAATATTTCCTGCTACCTCACTTTGGGTTTTTCCTTCCTCAAGTTTGTCCGTGGTGGGGCCATCTAGCGACCTGCAGAACTTATCTTCTAGTAGCCGTGGGCAGTTTTCTGCTTCTTCATTCCTATCCGTAGATCTTCTCTGTGTCTCCTTACTTTCCTCTCTTTCGCACTTTAAACACTCTCCACAAGGCCTTCTTGAAAGAGCATCTGCGTTTCCATGGATCCTTCCCGGTCTATACTGTATTTCAAAATTGTAATTGCCCAGGGTCTCTATCCATCGGGCTATCTGGCCTTCAGGATTACGGAAACGCAGAAGCCAACGAAGGGCTCCATGATCTGTTCTCACAATAAATTCAGTACCGAAAAGATAATGGTGGAAGTGTTTGACAGCCAGGATAATTGCTAATAACTCCTTTCTGGTAACACAATACTGCCGTTCAGATTTTCCCAGAGTCTTACTGAAATATGCAACAACTCGTTCTGTTTGCCCTTGCTGCTGTGACAGAACTGCCCCTACTCCAAAGTCACTGGCGTCTGTATCCAAAACAAATTTTCCTTTTCTGAGGGGGTATGCCAATACTGGGGGAGACGTTAGTCTCCTCTTCAGAAAGATAAACCCCTCTTCACAGTCCTGATTCCATGAGAATTCCCTTCCTTTTTCTGTTAGCCGGTGTAGTGGCTTTACGATGGATGCAAAGTTTTCTACAAACCTCCTGTAGTATGTACAGATACCAAAAAATCTTCTAACTTCCGTCTTGCTGATGGGCCTAGGCCAAGTTTGTATGGCGTCAATTTTAGTTGGGTCTGTCTCGATCCCCTCTGCACCAACCACGTGACTTAAGAATCCCACTTTTCTCTGGAAAAGTTTACACTTCTTAGCCGACAACTTCAGTCCTGCTTCTGTTAACTTCTGTATGACTACATCAAGGCGTTGGACGTGCTCTTCGAAGGTCTTTGCGTAGACAATTATATCATCTAAATACACCAAAAAACTTTCCCATCGTAAACCACCCAAAACCTTCTCCATCAAACGATCAAAAGTTGCTGGTGCAGTGCATAATCCGAACGCCATAACACAGAATTGGAAGAGACCTCGATGGGTAACAAAGGCAGATTTAGGTCTGTCCTCTTCTTCAACTTCAATCTGCCAGTAGCCACTAGCGAGGTCAAGGGTGGAAAACCACTTTGCACCACCCAACATGTCCAAGGAGTCATCGATCCTCGGCAGTGGATAAGAATCTTTTTCTGTAAGGGCATTAACCTTCCTGTAGTCAACACAAAAACGCAACGAGCCGTCCTTCTTCTTTACAAGAACAATGGGTGAGGACCAAGGGCCACTCGAAGGTTCAATAACTCCACTGGAAAGCATTTCCTCCACGATCTTACTTGCTTCGTCTTGCTTGTGCATGGGCAGGCGCCGGGCGCCCTGTTTTACTGGTCGATTTGCCCCCTTGTTAATTGTGTGATTGACCACCTTAGTCCTTCCTAAGTCATCCGAGCCCTTTGAAAATGCCTCGGAGTGTTTGTGAAGAAATGCCTTTGCCGTCGACTTTTGATCTTCATCCAGATTTGCAATGGACTCCCTATACAATTGTGTAAGTCTCTCAGGTAGCAGGTAGTCGGAATCAGGTGTGACATTCTCTTCAGGTTTGGTTTGGGATACCGGGGTTACAATATCCACGCCTTCACAGGTAGCTAAATTTGTCTCCTTATACACGGTTACCGGTTCTGCCGAAAGGTTTGCTACACGCACAGGTATAATGCCAGTAGATATATCTGAGAGGGAACGGGCTACCAAAAGGCCTTTCTTCTCTGCCAACTTTTCGTGTGGCTGGACGAGTCCAAGAATCTGTTCTGTGGGGGCGTTTTCTACTTTTCCTGGAATAAGGATTTCACTGTTGGGCGGAATACATATAGTATCTTTTGCCTTTATTCGTCGGACATGTACGACGGGCCTTTCTTCTTCATTCTCTTGAGTAATTGTGCCTCTTTCCCTCCACACCATCCTCTTACGGGTGTCTATGCAATAATTATATTTTCCTAGAAAATCTAGGCCTAGGATGCACTCAACGTCGAGGTCAGCCACCCAAAATTCATACTTGACGAAGGTTCCGTCCATATTAATACCAACTTCCGCAAGGCTGTGTAAGGGCACGGATTTTCCATCAGCTAAAGACATCTTATTATCTACCTCAGTGTAATCTATCTTGCGTCCTTCCCTGAACTTTAATAGAAAGGTGCGGCTTAGCACTGATACATTTGCACCTGTATCAACTAAGCAGGCAACAGGAATATCCTCTATTTTCAAGTGCATATAAATCCCATCCATCTCTGGGGTAGAATCATTACCGGTCCTTACTGTAATTATATTGGATCTGCTTATGACTCCTGCCGAACGTCGACCCCCACCCTCGACAGATCCTTGTTTTCCTGGACGGGGCTGTGGTGCTCTGATGAAGTGTTAGCTTTTTCTTCGGGGCAGTCTCTCTTAAAATGGCCCAATTTTCCACAACTCCAGCATGCATTGCGTTGAAAGTTAGATCTTCTGTCTTCATATCGCTGTCTATTACTTGGTGTTCCGGGGTGCTGCTGACGGTTGTTAATCTCCTTAGCTGCAAGTGAGGTTTTAAGAGCAGCTATGTCCTTGGCTAACTGGTAAACTGCCTCTTTCAGCTCACTAACAGCCTCGGTTTGAACCTTGTTTGGGAGTGTTTCCCTGACTGGAGGCATAAAAGGTCCCAGGGGGCTGCTTGCTATTTCCTGGTCAGAATGGAGCACTCGTACTGACTTCCTTTGAGGAGAATTTCTTTGCTTCTCGACGGTATAAAAAGCTTCTATTTCTAGGGCGGCTTGTACGGCCTCTTCTAGGGTCTTGGGTGGTGTTTGTTGAGCTCCCAGTCTCAGTTCGGGCTCTTCTAAACAATCCACAAAATGGTCCCGAGCTAGCTGATCTTGCAGATGACCTGAGACACCTGGATATGCAAACCGGGTAAGCCGCTTTACATCTTGAGCTAGTTCAGGTATAGTCTCTCCCATTTTCCGGCCACGATTTCTTAGCTGAATTCTTCTTAGCTCGGTTTGGTGCGTAGGACCAAACCTACTGCCTAGTGCATCCACTAGATCCGAGTAGTTTCTTCTTCTTGCTGCATCCAGGTCAGCCAGTGTAGACTGAGCGTCCCCTCTGAGACTAGCTGCCAAGCAGATTGCCTTTACCCCACTGCCCCACTGATGCAACTCGGCAACCATTTCAAACTGGGCCATATAGTCTTCCCAAGATGTTGTGCCATCATATATTCCAGGTCTTATCCCCGATAGTCCGTTGAAATCTTGTTTCGATTGGTTTTCATACCTGGGGGCGTATTCGGAGGTACCAGCGTGTCTTGTTTGCGAGGGCCACACTTCTTGCGGAATCATATCCCTTGTATTTCTGCGTAGAGATTGGGATGGGTTAAATATGGTGTCGGTGGGGCCCATGGGTTGAGTGGCATGTTCCCTCCACTCCATTGTGGGCTTCCCACTAGTTTCTCTTGCTGGTACAAATGGGTTACCAGGACGCCCTCTTCCTACAAATGGATTTGTATTATGCTCAGGTGTGGGTCACCTCCCTTCTCTTATTGGTATGCCCGACTCCCCGTGACTGTCCGTGGGGCTCCTCCTCGGGGGAACAAAACCTCTTTCAAATACCTCGGTCCGTGACACAGATAATACCGACTCCCGGTGGGAAGCCTCGTCCACTAGTAGCCATTCAGAGTCAGAACGGTTTTGCACCCCTTCAAGAAATCTATTAAACTCTGCTGACGCCTGTGATCCAGTAGGACTGTCCATTTTATTCGTCAAAAGATCCCAAAGCTGCCACCAGTTGTAACGGCGCCCCGGGGTCCGTTTAGGGATCTTTTGTTTAATAAGAACAAACTACTGGTCAAAAGCTTTAAAAACTCGAAACGTGAAAAACAATAACTGACAAACGCAAGTTTTAAGATGTCCTTCCACAACGGTAAATTATTATTTCAGAAAGTTTAATTACAACACATTAGCTATTTAAAAAATGATTAAATTGATCGGTAAATCGATGATACAAAAATACATAATAAAAACGGTATCCTTTGACCGTCATGTGTCACCACCCTGGTGAATACGTCTCGTCCTAAACTTCGGTGCGTAGCTGGCTAAATTACAGCTGTCATCCACATACGAGCCATGCGACTCGTGCAAAACTCCGGTGAGCAGCTGGCTAAATTACTGTTGTATCTCTCACACACGAGCCGTGCGTCTCGTGCTATACTTCGGTCCGAAACTGGCTAAATTACTGCTATCGCCCTCACACGAGCCGTGCGTCTCGTGCTAAACTTCGGTGCGTAGCTGGCTAAATTACTGTTGTCTCCCCCACACGAGAAGTGCGTCTCGTGCTAAACTTCGGTGCGTAGCTGGCCAAAAGTACCGTTGTCTCTCTCTCTCTCACGAGCCGTGCGTCTCGTGCTAAACTCTGGTGCGTAGCTGGCTAAAATACTGCTATCTCTCTCACACGAGCCGTGCGTCTCGTGCTAAACTTCGGTGCGTAACTGGCTAAAAGTACTGTTGTCTCCCCCACACAAGCCGTGCGTCTCGTGCTAAACTTCGGTGCGAAGATGGGTAAATTACTGTTGTCTCTCTCTCTCACACGAGCCGTGCGTCTCGTGCTAAACTCTGGTGCGTAGCTGGCTAAAATACTGCCTTCTCTCTCACATATGAGCCGTGCGTCTCGTGCTAAACTCCGGTGCGTAGCTGGCTAACTTATTGCTATCTCCCTCACACGAGCCATGCGTCTCGTGCTAAACTTCGGTGCGTAGCTGGCTAAATTACTGTTGTCTCCCACACACGAGCCGTGCGTCTCGTGCTAAACTCTGGTGCGTAACAGGCTAAATAACTGATGTCTCTCTCTCTCTCACACGAGCCGTGTGTCTCGTGCTAAACTCCGGTGCGTAGCTGGCTAAAATACTGCTATCTCTCTCACACGAACCGTGCGTCTCGTGCTAAACTCTGGTGCGAAGCTGGCTAAATTACTGCTATCTCCCTCACACGAGCCGTGCGTCTCGTGCTAAACTTCGGTGCGTAGCTGGCTAAATTACTGTTGTCTCCCACACACGAGCCGTGCGTCTCGTGCTAAACTCTGGTGCGTAACAGGCTAAATAACTGTTGTCTCTCTCTCTTTCACACGAGCCGTGCGTCTCGTGCTAAACTTCGGTGCGAAGCTGGCTAAATCACTGTTGTCTCTCTCTCTCACACGAGCCCTGCGTCTCGTGCTAAACTCCGGTGCGTAGCTGGCTAAAATACTGCTATCTCTCTCACACGAGCCGTGCGTCTCGTGCTAAACTCTGGTGCAAGGCTGCCTAAATTACTGCTATCTCCCTCACACGAGCCGTGCGTCTCGTGCTAAACTTCGGTGCGTAGCTGGCCAAATTACTGTTGTCTCCCACACACGAGCCGTGCGTCTCGTGCTTAACTCTGATGCGTAGCTAACTAAATAACTGTTGTCTCCCCACACGAGCCGTGCGTCTCGTGCTAAACTTCGGTGCGAAGCTGGCTAAATTACTGTTGTCTCTCTCTCTCTCACACGAGCCGTGCGTCTCGTGCTAAACTTCGGTGCGTAGCTGGCCAAAAGTCCTGTTGTCTCCCCCACACAAGCCGTGCGTCTCGTGCTAAAATTCGGTGCGAAGCTGGCTAAATTACTATTGTCTCTCTCTCTCACGCGAGCGGAGCGTCTCGTGCTAAACTCCGGTGCGTAGCTGGCTAAAATACTGCTATCTCTCACACACGAGCCGTGCGTCTCGTGCTAAAATCTGGTGCGAAGCTGGCTTAATTACTGCTATCTCCCCCACACGAGCCGTGCGTCTCGTGCTAAACTTCGGTGCGTAGCTGGCCAAATTACTGTTGTCTCCCACACACGAGCCGTGCGTCTCGTGCTAAACTCTGATGCGTAGCTAACTAAATAACTGTTGTCTCCCCCACATGAGCCGTGCGTCTCGTGCTAAACTTCGGTGCGAAGCTGGCTAAATTACTGCTATCTCCCTCACACGAGCCGTGCGTCTGGTGCTAAACTTCGGTGCGAAGCTGGCTAAATTACTGCTATCTCCCTCACACGAGCCGTGCGTCTCGTGCTAATCTTCCGTGCGTAGCTGGCTAAATAACTGTTGTCTCCCCCACACGAGCCGTGCGTCTCGTGCTAAAGTCTGGTGCGAAGCTGGCTAAATTACTGCTATCTCCCTCACACGAGCCGTGCGTCTCGTGCTAAACTTCGGTGCGTAGCTGGCAAAATTACTGTTATCTCTCTCTCTCTCTCTCTTTCTCTCTCTCTCTCTCTCTCTCTCACGAGCCGTGCGTCTCGTGCCAAACTTCGGTGCGTAGCTGGCCAAAAGTACTGTTGTCTCCCCCACACAAGCCGTGCGTCTCGTGCTAAACTTCGGTGCGAAGCTGGCCAAATCACTGTTGTCTCCCACACACGAGCCGTGCGTCTCATGCTAAACTTCGTTGCGTAGCTGGCTAAATTACTGTTGGGTCCCTCACACGAGCCGTGCGTCTCGTGCTAAAATTCGGTGCGAAGCTGGCTAAATTACTGTTGTCTCTCTCTCTCTCACGCGAGCCGTGCGTCTCGTGCTAAACTCCTGTGCGTAGCTGGCTAAAATACTGCTATCTCTCTCACACGAGCCGTGCGTCTCGTGCTAAACTCTGGTGCGAAGCTGGCTTAATTACTGCTATCTCCCCCACATGAGCCGTGCGTCTCGTGCTAAACTTCGGTGCGTAGCTGGCCAAATTACTGTTGTCTCCCTCACACGAGCCGTGCGTCTCGTGTTAAACTCTGATACGTAGCTAACTAAATAACTGTTGTCTCCCCCACACGAGCCGTGCGTCTCTTGCTAAACTTCGGTGCGTAGCTGGCTAAATTACTGTTGTCTCTTTCTCTCTCACACGAGCCGTGCGTATCGTGCTAAACTCTGGTGGGTGGGTGGCTAAAATACTGCTATCTCCCTCACACGAGCCGTGCGTCTCGTGCTAAACTTCGGTGCGTAGCTGGCTAAATTACTGTTGTCTCCCACACACGAGTCGTGCGTCTCGTGCTAAACTCTGGTGCGTAGCTGGCCAAAAGTACTGTTGTCTCCCCCACAAAAGCGGTGCGTCTCGTGCTAAACTTCGGTGCGAAGCTGGCTAAATTACTGTTGTGTCCCTCATACGAGCCGTGCGTCTCGCGCTAAACTTCGGTGCGTAGCTGGCTAAAATGCTGCTATCTCTCTCACACGAGCCGTGCGTCTCGTGCTAAACTCTGGTGCGAAGCTGGCTAAATTACTGCTATCTCCCCCACACGAGCCGTGCGTCTCGTGCTAAACTTCGGTGCGTAGCTGGCCAAATAACTGTTGTCTCCCACACACGAGCCGGGCGTCTCGTGCTAAACTTCGGTGCGAAGTTGGCTAAATTACTGCTATCTCCCTCACACGAGCCGTGCGTCTCGTGCTAAACTTCGGTGCCTAGCTGGCCAAATTACTGTTGTCTCTCTTTCCCCCACACGAGCCGTGCGTCTCGTGCTAAACTTCGGTGCGTAGCTGGCCAAATTACTGTTGTCTCCCACACACGAGCCGTGCGTCTCGTGTTAAACTCTGATGCGTAGCTAACTAAATAACTGTTGTCTCCCCCACACGAGCCGTGCGTCTCATGCTAAACTTCGGTGCGAAGCTGGCTAAATCACTGTTGTCTCCCACACACGAGCCGTGCGTCTCATGCTAAACTTCGGTGCGTAGCTGGCTAAATTACTGTTGTGTCCCTCACACGAGCCGTGCGTCTCGTGCTAAACTTCGGTGCGTAGCTGGCTAAAAGTACTGTTGTCTCCCCCCACACAAGCCGTGCGTCTCGTGCTAAACTTCGGTGCGAAGTTGGCTAAATTACTGCTATCTTCCTCACACGAGCCGTGCGTCTCGTGCTAATCTTCGGTGCGTAGCTGGCTAAATAACTGTTGTCTCCCCCCCACACGAGCCGTGCGTCTCGTGCTAACCTTCGGTGCGTAGCTGGCTAAATTACTGTTGTCTCTCTCTCTCTCTCTCACGAGCCGTGCGTCTCGTGCTAAACTCTGGTGCGTAGCTGGCTAAAATACTGCTATCTCCCTCACACGGGCCGTGCGTCTCGTGCTAAACTCCGGAGCGTAGCTGGCTAAATTACTGCTATCTCCCTCACACGAGCCGTGCGTCTCGTGCTAAACTTCGGTGCGTAGCTGGCTAAATTACTGTTGTCTCCCACACACGAGTCGTGCGTCTCGTGCTAAACTCTGGTGCGTAGCTGGCCAAAAGTACTGTTGTCTCCCCACACAAGGGGTGCGTCTCGTGCTAAACTTCGGTGCGAAGCTGGCTAAATTACTGTTGTGTCCCTCATACGAGCCGTGCGTCTCGTGCTAAACTTCGGTGCGTAGCTGGCTAAAATGCTGCTATCTCTCTCATACGAGCCGTGCGTCTCGTGCTAAACTCTGGTGCGAAGCTGGCTAAATTACTGCTATCTCCCCCACACGAGCCGTGCGTCTCGTGCTAAACTTCGGTGCGTAGCTGGCCAAATTACTGTTGTCTCCCACACACGAGCCGGGCGTCTCGTGCTAAACTTCGGTGCGAAGTTGGCTAAATTGCTGCTATCTCCCTCACACGAGCCGTGCGTCTCGTGCTAATCTTCGGTGCGTAGCTGGCTAAATAACTGTTGTCTCCCCCAAAACGAGCCGTGCGTCTCGTGCTAAACCTCGGTGCGTAGCTGGCTAAATTACTGTTGTCTCTCTCTCCCCAACACGAGCTATGCGTCTCTTGCTAAACTTCGGTGCGTAGCTGGCTAAATAACTGTTGTCTCCCCAACACGAGCCGTGCGTCTCGTGCTAAACTTCGGTGCGAAGGTGGCTAAATTACCGCTATCTCCCTCACACGAGCCGTGCGTCTCGTGCTAATCTTCGGTGCGTAGCTGGCTAAATAACTGTTGTCTCCCTCACACGAGTGGTGCGTCTCGTGCTAAACTCCGGTGCGTAGCTGGCTACAATTACTGCTATCTCCCTCACACGAGACGTGCGTCTCTTGCTAAACTTCGGTGCGTAGCTGGCTAAATTACTGTTGTCTCCCACACACGAGCCGTGCGTCTCGTGCTAAACTTCGGTGCGTAGCTGCCTAAATTACTGTTGTCTCCCACACACGAGTCGTGCATCTCGTGCTAAACTCTGGTGCGTAACTGGCTAAATAACTGTTGTCTTCCCCAGACGAGCCGTGCGTCTCGTGCTAAACTTCGGTGCGAAGCTGGCTAAATTACTGTTGTCTCCCCCACACGAGCCGTGCGTCTCATGCTAAACTTCGTTGCGTAGCTGGCAAAATTACTTTTGTGTCCCTCACACGAGCCGTGCGTCTCGTGCTAAAGTTCGGTGCGAAGCTGGCTAAATGACTGTTGTGTCCCTCCCACGAGCCGTGCGTCTCGTGCTAAACTTCGGTGCGTAGCTGGCTAAAATACTGCTATCTCTCTCACACGAGCCGTGCGTCTCGTGCTAACCTCTGGTGCGAAGCTGGCTAAATTACTGCTATCTACCCCACACGAGCCGTGCGTCTCGTGCTAACCTCTGGTGCGAAGCTGGCTAAATTACTGTTGTCTCCCACACACGAGTCGTGCGTCTCGTGTTAAACTCTGATACGTAGCTAACTAAATAACTGTTGTCTCCCCCACACGAGCCGTGCGTCTCATGCTAAACTTCGTTGCGTAGCTGGCTAAATTACTGTTGTGTCCCTCACACGAGCCGTGCGTCTCGTGCTAAAGTTCGGTGCGAAGCTGGCTAAATTACTGTTGTGTCTCTCTCTCACGCGAGCCGTGCGTCTCGTGCTAAACTCCGGTGCGTAGCTGGCTAAAATACTGCTATCTCTCTCACACGAGCCGTGCGTCTCGTGCTAAACTCTGGTGCGAAGCTGGCTTAATTACTGCTATCCCCCACACCAGCCGTGCGTCTCGTGCTAAACTTCGGTGCGTAGCTGGCCAAATTACTGTTGTCTCCCACACACGAGCCGTGCGTCTCGTGTTAAACTCTGATACGTAGCTAACTAAATAACTGTTGTCTCCCACACACGAGCCGTGCGTCTCGTGCTAAACTTCGGTGCGAAGCTGGCTAAATTACTGCTATCTCCCTCACACGAGCCGTGTGTCTCGTGCTAATCTTCGGTGCGAAGCTGGTTAAATTACTGCTATCTCCCTCAAAACGAGCCGTGCGTCTCGTGCTAATCTTCGGTGCGTAGCTGCCTAAATAACTGTTGTCTACCTCACACGAGCGGTGCGTCTCGTGCTAAACTCCGGTGCGTAGCTGGCTACAATTACTGCTATCTCCCTCACACGAGCCGTGCGTCTCGTGCTAAACTTCGGTGCGTAGCTGGCTAAATTACTGTTGTCTCCCACACACGAGTCGTGCGTCTCGTGCTAAACTCTGGTGCGTAACTGGCTAATAGCGTGTTCGATTACTCGCCCGAGTCAACTCGTGTCTGGCACGACAACGTTCGATTAGCTAATGACGTCAGTGTTCGCGCTTACTCGCGCCAGGCCCAAGTGAGCGACCCTTCGAGTCGGTTACTTAGGTAAATATCCCATCGTGCTTTGGGAAAACATGGCAGCTCAATGAACAACATGTATTCGTGAACAATTTCTGAGCATGTAAATACAGTGGGGTAAACATGAAACTTCTGACTTGTGAAAAGTGGTTGATGTCGGAATTAGTGAAGTCACTCAAGTGTCATTTCTCGAGAATTTTCTAAATGAGCATTGTTTCGAGTCTACGTTCATCTTTCAAGAGAACCGCATGTAATACGTACGTACCAGAGTTCGCTCTGCCATCCAGCTACGGGCCATTTCATTGGCTATTGTGAACCAACTTCTCCAATAAATACCGTAAAACGTTCGTTTATTTCACCCAACTGCGCATGACCATCGTAGCCCTAGCTCGAGGCTCGAGTAAGTCAAGGGAAGCAAATCGAACACGCTATAAATAACTGTTGTCTCTTTCTCTCACACGAGCCGTGCGTCTCGTGCTAAACTCCGGAGCGTAGCTGGCTAAAATGCTGCTATCTCTCTCACACGAGCGGTGCGTCTCGTGCTAAACTCTGGTGCGAAGCTGGCTAAATTACTGCTATCTCCCCCACACGAGCCGTGCGTCTCGTGCTAAACTTCGGTGCGTAGCTGGCCAAATTACTGTTGTCTCCCACAAACGAGCCGTGCGTCTCGTGCTAAACTCTGATGCGTAGCTCACTAAATAACTGTTGTCTCCCCCACACGAGCCGTGCGTCTCGTGCTAAACTTCGGTGCGTAGCTGGCTAAAAGTACTGTTGTCTCCCCCACACAAGCCGGGCGTCTCGTGCTAAACTTCGGTGCGAAGTTGGCTAAATTACTGCTATCTCCCTCACACGAGCCGTGCGTCTCGTGCTAAACTTCGGTGCCTAGCTGGCCAAATTACTGTTGTCTCTCTTTCCCCCACACGAGCCGTGCGTCTCGTGCTAAACTTCGGTGCGTAGCTGGCCAAATTACTGTTGTCTCCCACACACGAGCCGTGCGTCTCGTGTCAAACTCTGATGCGTAGCTAACTAAATAACTGTTGTCTCCCCCACACGAGCCGTGCGTCTCATGCTAAACTTCGGTGCGAAGCTGGCTAAATCACTGTTGTCTCCCACACACGAGCCGTGCGTCTCATGCTAAACTTCGGTGCGTAGCTGGCTAAATTACTGTTGTGTCCCTCACACGAGCCGTGCGTCTCGTGCCAATCTTCGGTGCGTAGCTGGCTAAATAACTGTTGTCTCCCCCACACGAGCCGTGCATCTCGTGCTAAACTTCGGTGCGAAGTTGGCTAAATTACTGCTATCTCCCTCACACGAGCCGTGCGTCTCGTGCCAATCTTCGGTGCGTAGCTGGCTAAATAACTGTTGTCTCCCCCCACACGAGCCGTGCGTCCCGTGCTAAACTTTGGTGCGTAGCTGGCCAAATTACTGTTGTCTCTCTCTCTCTCTCTCACGAGCCGTGCGTCTCGTGCTAAACTTCGGTGGAAAGCTGGCTAAATTACTGCTATCTCCCCCACACGAGCCGTGCGTCTCGTGCTAAACTTCGGTGCGTAGCTGGCTAAATTACTGCTATCTCCCTCACACGAGCCGTGCGTCTCGTGCTAAATTTCGGTGCGTAGCTGGCTAAATTACTGCTATCTCCCACGCACGAGTCGTGCGTCTCGTGCTAAACTCTGATGCGTAGCTGGCCAAAAGTACTGTTGTCTCCCCACACAAGGGGTGCGTCTCGTGCTAAACTTCGGTGCGAAGCTGGCTAAATTACTGTTGTGTCCCTCATACGAGTCGTGCGTCTCGTGCTAAACTTCGGTGCGTAGCTGGCTAAAATGCTGCTATCTCTCTCATACGAGCCGTGCGTCTCGTGCTAAACTCTGGTGCGAAGCTGGCTAAATTACTGCTATCTCCCCCACACGAGCCGTGCGTCTCGTGCTAAACTTCGGTGCGTAGCTGGCCAAATTACTGTTGTCTCCCACACACGAGCCGGGCGTCTCGTGCTAAACTTCGGTGCGAAGTTGGCTAAATTGCTGCTATCTCCCTCACACGAGCCGTGCGTCTCGTGCTAAACTTCGGTGCGAAGCTGGCTAAATTACTGCTATCTCCCTCACACGAGACGTGTGTCTCGTGCTAAACTTCGGTGCGAAGCTGCCAAAATAACTGTTGTCTCCCCCACACGAGCTATGCGTCTCTTGCTAAACTTCGGTGCGTAGCTGGCTAAATAACTGTTGTCTCCCCAACACGAGCCGTGCGTCTCGTGCTAAACTCTGGTGCGAAGCTGGCTAAATTACCGCTATCTCCCTCACACGAGCCGTGCGTCTCGTGCTAATCTTCGGTGCGTAGCTGCCTAAATAACTGTTGTCTCCCTCACACGAGTGGTGCGTCTCGTGCTAAACTCCGGTGCGTAGCTGCCTACAATTACTGCTATCTCCCTCTCACGAGCCGTGCGTCTCGTGCTAAACTTCGGTGCGTAGCTGGCTAAATTACTGTTGTCTCCCACACACGAGCCGTGCGTCTCGTGCTAAACTTCGGTGCGTAGCTGCCTAAATTACTGTTGTCTCCCACACACGAGTCGTGCGTCTCGTGCTAAACTCTGGTGCGTAACTGGCTAAATAACTGTTGTCTTCCCCACACGAGCCGTGCGTCTCGTGCTAAACTTCGGTGCGTAGCTGGCCAAATTACTGCTGTCTCCCACACACGAGCCGTGCGTCTCGTGCTAAACTTCGTTGCGTAGCTGGCTAAATTACTGTTGTGTCCCTCACACGAGCCGTGCGTCTCGTGCTAAACTTCGTTGCGTAGCTGGCTAAATTACTGTTGTGTCCCTCACACGAGCCGTGCGTCTCGTGCTAAACTTCGGTGCGTAGCTGGCTAACATACTGCTATCTCTCTCACACGAGCCGTGCGTCTCGTGCTAAACTCTGGTGCGAAGCTGGCTTAATTACTGCTATCTCCCCCACACGAGCCGTGCGTCTCGTGCTAACCTTCGGTGCGTAGCTGGCCAAATTACTGCTGTCTAACTCACACGAGCCGTGCGTCTCGTGTTAAACTCTGATACGTAGCTAACTAAATAACTGTTGTCTCCCCCACACGAGCCGTGCGTCTCATGCTAAACTTCGTTGCGTAGCTGGCTAAATTACTGTTGGGTCCCTCACACGAGCCGTGCGTCTCGTGCTAAAATTCGGTGCGAAGCTGGCTAAATTACTGTTGTCTCTCTCTCTCTCACGCGAGCCGTGCGTCTCGTGCTAAACTCCGGTGCGTAGCTGGCTAAAATACTGCTATCTCTCTCACACGAGCCGTGCGTCTCGTGCTAAACTCTGGTGCGAAGCTGGCTTAATTACTGCTATCTCCCCCACATGAGCCGTGCGTCTCGTGCTAAACTTCGGTGCGTAGCTGGCCAAATTACTGTTGTCTCCCTCACACGAGCCGTGCGTCTCGTGTTAAACTCTGATACGTAGCTAACTAAATAACTGTTGTCTCCCCCACACGAGCCGTGCGTCTCGTGCTAAACTTCGGTGCGAAGCTGGCTAAATTACTGCTATCTCCCTCACACGAGCCGTGTGTCTCGTGCTAATCTTCGGTGCGAAGCTGGCTAAATTACTGCTATCTCCCTCAAAACGAGCCGTGCGTCTCGTGCTAATCTTCGGTGCGTAGCTGCCTAAATAACTGTTGTCTACCTCACACGAGCGGTGCGTCTCGTGCTAAACTCCGGTGCGTAGCTGGCTACAATTACTGCTATCTCCCTCACACGAGCCGTGCGTCTCGTGCTAAACTTCGGTGCGTAGCTGGCTAAATTACTGTTGTCTCCCACACACGAGTCGTGCGTCTCGTGCTAAACTCTGGTGCGTAACTGGCTAATAGCGTGTTCGATTACTCGCCCGAGTCAACTCGTGTCTGGCACGACAACGTTCGATTAGCTAATGACGTCAGTGTTCGCGCTTACTCGCGCCAGGCCCAAGTGAGCGACCCTTCGAGTCGGTTACTTAGGTAAATATCCCATCGTGCTTTGGGAAAACATGGCAGCTCAATGAACAACATGTATTCGTGAACAATTTCTGAGCATGTAAATACAGTGGGGTAAACATGAAACTTCTGACTTGTGAAAAGTGGTTGATGTCGGAATTAGTGAAGTCACTCAAGTGTCATTTCTCGAGAATTTTCTAAATGAGCATTGTTTCGAGTCTACGTTCATCTTTCAAGAGAACCGCATGTAATACGTACGTACCAGAGTTCGCTCTGCCATCCAGCTACGGGCCATTTCATTGGCTATTGTGAACCAACTTCTCCAATAAATACCGTAAAACGTTCGTTTATTTCACCCAACTGCGCATGACCATCGTAGCCCTAGCTCGAGGCTCGAGTAAGTCAAGGGAAGCAAATCGAACACGCTATAAATAACTGTTGTCTTTTTCTCTCACACGAGCCGTGCGTCTCGTGCTAAACTCCGGTGCGTAGCTGGCTAAAATGCTGCTATCTCTCTCACACGAGTGGTGCGTCTCGTGCTAAACTCTGGTGCGAAGCTGGCTAAATTACTGCTATCTCCCCCACACGAGCCGTGCGTCTCGTGCTAAACTTCGGTGCGTAGCTGGCCAAATTACTGTTGTCTCCCACAAACGAGCCGTGCGTCTCGTGCTAAACTCTGATGCGTAGCTCACTAAATAACTGTTGTCTCCCCCACACGAGCCGTGCGTCTCGTGCTAAACTTCGGTGCGTAGCTGGCTAAAAGTACTGTTGTCTCCCCCACACAAGCCGTGCGTCTCGTGCTAAACTTCGGTGCGAAGTTGGCTAAATAACTGTTGTCTCCCCCCACACGAGCCGTGCGTCTCGTGCTAAACTTCGGTGCGTAGCTGGCCAAATTACTGTTGTCTCCCACACACGAGCCGTGCGTCTCGTGCTAAACTCTGATGCGTAGCTAACTAAATAACTGTTGTCTCCCCCACACGAGCCGTGCGTCTCGTGCTAAACTTCGGTGCGTAGCTGGCTAAAAGTACTGTTGTCTCCCCCACACAAGCCGTGCGTCTCGTGCTAAACTTCGGTGCGTAGCTGGCTAAATAACTGTTGTCTCCCCAACACGAGCCGTGCGTCTCGTGCTAAACTCTGGTGCGAAGCTGGCTAAATTACCGCTATCTCCCTCAAACGAGCCGTGCGTCTCGTGCTAATCTTCGGTGCGTAGCTGCCTAAATAACTGTTGTCTCCCTCACACGAGTGGTGCGTCTCGTGCTAAACTCCGGTGCGTAGCTGGCTACAATTACTGCTATCTCCCCAACACGAGCCGTGCGTCTCGTGCTAAACTCTGGTGCGAAGCTGGCTAAATTACCGCTATCTCCCTCAAACGAGCCGTGCGTCTCGTGCTAATCTTCGGTGCGTAGCTGCCTAAATAACTGTTGTCTCCCTCACACGAGTGGTGCGTCTCGTGCTAAACTCCGGTGCGTAGCTGGCTACAATTACTGCTATCTCCCTCACACGAGTCGTGCGTCTCGTGCTAAACTCTGGTGCGTAACTGGCTAAATTACTGTTGTCTCCCCCACACAAGCCGTGCGTCTCATGCTAAACTTCGTTGCGTAGCTGGCTAAAATACTGTTGTGTCCCTCACACGAGCCGTGCGTCTCGTGCTAAAGTTCGGTGCGAAGCTGGCTAAATGACTGTTGTGTCCCTAACACGAGCCGTGCGTCTTGTGCTAAACTTCGGTGCGTAGCTGGCTAAAATACTGCTATCTCTCTCACACGAGCCGTGCGTCTCGTGCTAAACTCTGGTGCGAAGCTGCCTTAATTACTGTTGTCTCCCACACACGAGCCGTGCGTCTCGTGTTAAACTCTGATACGTAGCTAACTAAATAACTGTTGTCTCCCCCACACGAGAAGTACGTCTCATGCTAAACTTCGTTGCGTAGCTAGCTAAATTACTGTTGTCTCTCTCTCTCACGCGAGCCGTGCGTCTCGTGCTAAACTCCGGTGCGTAGCTGGCTAAAATACTGCTATCTCTCTCACACGAGCCGTGCGTCTCGTGCTAAACTCTGGTGCGCATCTGGCTTAATTACTGCTATCTCCCCCACACGAGCCGTGCGTCTCGTGCTAAACTTCGGTGCGTAGCTGGCCAAATTACTGTTGTCTCCCACACACGAGCCGTGCGTCTCGTGTTAAACTCTGATACGTAGCTAACTAAATAACTGTTGTCTCCCACACACGAGCCGTGCGTCTCGTGCTAAACTTCGGTGCGTAGCTGGCCAAATTACTGTTGTCTCCCACACACGAGCCGTGCGTCTCGTGCTAAACTCTGATGCGTAGCTAACTAAATAACTGTTGTCTCCCACACACGAGTCGTGCGTCTCGTGCTAAACTCTGGTGCGTAACTGGCTAAATAACTGTTGTCTTCCCCACACGAGCCGTGCGTCTCGTGCTAAACTTCGGTGCGTAGCTGGCCAAATTACTGCTGTCTCCCACACACGAGCCGTGCGTCTCGTGTTAAACTCTGATACGTAGCTAACTAAATAACTGTTGTCTCCCCCACACGAGCCGTGCGTCTCATGCTAAACTTCGTTGCGTAGCTGGCTAAATTACTGTTGTGTCCCTCACACGAGCCGTGCGTCTCATGCTAAACTTCGTTGCGTAGCTGGCTAAATTACTGTTGTGTCCCTCACACGAGCCGTGCGTCTCGTGCTAAACTTCGGTGCGTAGCTGGCCAAATTACTGCTGTCTCCCTCACACGAGCCGTGCGTCTCGTGCTAAACTTCGGTGCGAAGCTGGCTAAATTACTGCTATCTCCCTCACACGAGCCGTGCGTCTCGTGCTAAACTTCGGTGCGTAGCTGGCTAAATAACTGTTGTCTCCCCCACACGAGCCGTGCGTCTCGTGCTAAACTTCGGTGCGTAGCTGGCTAAATTACTGTTGTCTCTCTCTCTCTCACACGAGCCGTGCGTCTCGTGCTAAACTCTGGTGCGTAGCTGGCTAAAATACTGCTATCTCCCCCACACGAGCCGTGCGTCTCGTGCTAAACTTCGGTGCGTAGCTGGCTAAATTACTGCTATCTCCCTCACACGAGCCGTGCGTCTCGTGCTAAACTTCGGTGCGTAGCTGGCTAAATTACTGTTGTCTCCCACACACGAGTCGCGCGTCTCGTGCTAAACTCTGATGCGTAGCTGGCTAAATTACTGTTGTCTCCAGCACACGAGCCGGGCGTCTCGTGCTAAACTTCGGTGCGAAGCTGGCTAAATAACTGTTGTCTCCCGCACACGAGCCGTGCGTCTCGTGCTAAACTCCGGTGCGTAGCTGGCTAAAATACTGCTATCTCTCTCACACGAGCCGTGCGTCTCGTGCTAAACTCTGGTGCGAAGCTAACTTAATTACTGCTATCTCCCCCACACGAGCCGTGCGTCTCGTGCTAAACTTCGGTGCGTAGCTGGCCAAATTACTGTTGTCTCCCACACACGAGCCGTGCGTCTCGTGCTAAACTTCGGTGCGAAGCTGGCTAAATTACTGCTATCTCCCTCACACGAGCCGTGTGTCTCGTGCTAATCTTCGGTGCGAAGCTGGCTAAATAACTGTTGTCTCCCCCACACGAGCCGTGCGTCTCTTGCTAAACTTCGGTGCGTAGCTGGCTAAATTACTGTTGTCTCTCTCTCTCTCACACGAGCCGTGCGTCTCGTGCTAATCTTCGGTGCGAAGCTGGCTAAATAACTGTTGTCTCCCCCACACGAGCCGTGCGTCTCGTGCTAAACTTCGGTGCGAAGCTGGCTAAATTACTGCTATCTCCCTCACACGAGCCGTGCGTCTCGTGCTAAAGTCTGGTGCGAAGCTGGTTAAATTACTGCTATCTCCCCTCACACGAGCCGTGCGTCTCGTGCTAATCTTCGGTGCGTAGCTGGCTACAATTACTGCTATCTCCCTCACACGAGCCGTGCGTCTCGTGCTAAACTTCGGTGCGTAGCTGGCTAAATTACTGTTGTCTCCCACACACGAGCCGTGCGTCTCGTGCTAAACTTCGGTGCGTAGCTGCCTAAATTACTGTTGTCTCCCACACACGAGTCGTGCGTCTCGTGCTAAACTCTGGTGCGTAACTGGCTAAATAACTGTTGTCTTCCCCATACGAGCCGTGCGTCTCGTGCTAAACTTCGGTGCGAAGCTGGCCAAATTACTGTTGTCTCCCCCACACAAGCCGTGCGTCTCATGCTAAACTTCGTTGCGTAGCTGGCTAAATTACTGTTGTGTCCCTCACACGAGCCGTGCGTCTCGTGCTAAACTTCGGTGCGTAGCTGGCTAAATTACTGTTGTGTCCCTCACACGAGCCGTGCGTCTCGTGCTAAACTTCGGTGCGTAGCTGGCTAACATACTGCTATCTCTCTCACACGAGCCGTGCGTCTCGTGCTAAACTCTGGTGCGAAGCTGGCTTAATTACTGCTATCTCCCCCACACGAGCCGTGCGTCTCGTGCTAAACTTCGGTGCGTAGCTGGCCAAATTACTGCTGTCTCCCACACACGAGCCGTGCGTCTCGTGTTAAACTCTGATACGTAGCTAACTAAATAACTGTTGTCTCCCCCACACGAGCCGTGCGTCTCATGCTAAACTTCGTTGCGTAGCTGGCTAAATTACTGTTGTGTCCCTCACACGAGCCGTGCGTCTCGTGCTAAACTTCGGTGCGAAGCTGGCTAAATTACTGTTGTCTCTCTCTCTCACGCGAGCCGTGCGTCTCGTGCTAAACTCCGGTGCGTAGCTGGCTAAAATACTGCTATCTCTCTCACACGAGCCGTGCGTCTCGTGCTAAACTCTGGTGCGAAGCTGGCTTAATTACTGCTATCTCCCCCACACGAGCCGTGCGTCTCGTGCTAAACTTCGGTGCGTAGCTGGCCAAATTACTGTTGTCTCCCACACACGAGCCGTGCGTCTCGTGTTAAACTCTGATGCGTAGCTAACTAAATAACTGTTGTCTCCCCCACACGAGCCGTGCGTCTCGTGCTAAACTTCGGTGCGAAGCTGGTTAAATTACTGCTATCTCCCTAACACGAGACGTGTGTCTCGTGCTAAACTTCGGTGCGAAGCTGCCAAAATAACTGTTGTCTCCCCCACACGAGCTATGCGTCTCGTGCTAAACTCCGGTGCGTAGCTGGCTACAATTACTGCTATCTCCCTCACACGAGCCGTGCGTCTCGTGCTAAACTTCGGTGCGTAGCTGGCTAAATTACTGTTGTCTCCCACACACGAGCCGTGCGTCTCGTGCTAAACTTCGGTGCGTAGCTGGCTAAATTACTGTTGTCTCCCACACACGAGTCGTGCGTCTCGTGCTAAACTCTGGTGCGTAACTGGCTAATAGCGTGTTCGATTACTCGCCCGAGTCAACTCGTGTCTGGCACGACAACGTTCGATTAGCTAATGACGTCAGTGTTCGCGCTTACTCGCGCCAGGCCCAAGTGAGCGACCCTTCGAGTCGGTTACTTAGGTAAATATCCCATCGTGCTTTGGGAAAACATGGCAGCTCAATGAACAACATGTATTCGTGAACAATTTCTGAGCATGTAAATACAGTGGGGTAAACATGAAACTTCTGACTTGTGAAAAGTGGTTGATGTCGGAATTAGTGAAGTCACTCAAGTGTCATTTCTCGAGAATTTTCTAAATGAGCATTGTTTCGAGTCTACGTTCATCGTTCAAGAGAACCGCATGTAATACGTACGTACCAGAGTTCGCTCTGCCATCCAGCTACGGGCCATTTCATTGGCTATTGTGAACCAACTTCTCCAATAAATACCGTAAAACGTTCGTTTATTTCACCCAACTGCGCATGACCATCGTAGCCCTAGCTCGAGGCTCGAGTAACTCAAGGGAAGCAAATCGAACACGCTATAAATAACTGTTGTCTCTTTCTCTCACACGAGCCGTGCGTCTCGTGCTAAACTCCGGAGCGTAGCTGGCTAAAATGCTGCTATCTCTCACACGAGCCGTGCGTCTCGTGCTAAACTCTGGTGCGAAGCTGGCTAAATTACTGCTATCTCCCCCACACGAGCCGTGCGTCTCGTGCTAAACTTCGGTGCGTAGCTGGCCAAATTACTGTTGTCTCCCACAAACGAGCCGTGCGTCTCGTGCTAAACTCTGATGCGTAGCTCACTAAATAACTGTTGTCTCCCCCACACGAGCCGTGCGTCTCATGCTAAACTTCGTTGCGTAGCTGGCTAAATTACTGTTGTGTCCCTCACACGAGCCGTGCGTCTCATGCTAAACTTCGTTGCGTAGCTGGCTAAATTACTGTTGTGTCCCTCACACGAGCCGTGCGTCTCGTGCTAAACTTCGGTGCGTAGCTGGCCAAATTACTGCTGTCTCCCTCACACGAGCCGTGCGTCTCGTGTTAAACTCTGATACGTAGCTAACTAAATAACTGTTGTCTCCCCCACACGAGCCGTGCGTCTCGTGCTAAACTCTGGTGCGAAGCTGGCTTAATTACTGCTATCTCCCCCACATGAGCCGTGCGTCTCGTGCTAAACTTCGGTGCGTAGCTGGCTAAATAACTGTTGTCTCCCCAACACGAGCCGTGCGTCTCGTGCTAAACTCTGGTGCGAAGCTGGCTAAATTACCGCTATCTCCCTCACACGAGCCGTGCGTCTCGTGCTAAACTTCGGTGCGTAGCTGCCTAAATTACTGTTGTCTCCCACACACGAGCCGTGCGTCTCGTGCTAAACTCTGGTGCGAAGCTGGCTAAATCACTGCTATCTCCCACACACGAGTCGTGCGTCTCGTGCTAAAGTCTGGTGCGAAGCTGGTTAAATTACTGCTATCTCCCTCACACGAGCCGTGCGTCTCGTGCTAAACTTCGGTGCGTAGCTGCCTAAATTACTGTTGTCTCCCACACACGAGTCGTGCGTCTCGTGCTAAACTCTGGTGCGTAACTGGCTAAATTACTGTTGTCTCCCACACACGAGTCGTGCGTCTCGTGCTAAACTCTGGTGCGTAACTGGCTAAATAACTGTTGTCTTCCCCACACGAGCCGTGCGTCTCATGCTAAACTTCGTTGCGTAGCTGGCTAAATTACTGTTGTGTCCCTCACACGAGCCGTGCGTCTCGTGCTAAACTTCGGTGCGTAGCTGGCCAAATTACTGCTGTCTCCCTCACACGAGCCGTGCGTCTCGTGTTAAACTTCGTTGCGTAGCTGGCTAAATTACTGTTGTCTCCCTCACACGAGCCGTGCGTCTCGTGCTAAACTTCGGTGCGTAGCTGGCCAAATTACTGCTGTCTCCCTCACACGAGCCGTGCGTCTCGTGTTAAACTCTGATACGTAGCTAACTAAATAACTGTTGTCTCCCCCACACGAGCCGTGCGTCTCATGCTAAACTTCGTTGCGTAGCTGGCTAAATTACTGTTGTGTCCCTCACACGAGCCGTGCGTCTCGTGCTAAACTTCGGTGCGTAGCTGGCTAACATACTGCTATCTCTCTCACACGAGCCGTGCGTCTCGTGCTTAACTTCGGTGCGTAGCTGGCTAAATTACTGCTATCTCCCTCACACGAGCCGTGCGTCTCGGGCTAAGCTTCGGTGCGTAGCTGGCTTATTTACTGCTGTATCCCACAAACGAGTCGCGCGTCCCGTGCTAAACTCTGATGCGTAGCTGGCTAAGTTACTGTTGTCTCTTGTACACGGGCCGTGCGTCTCGTGCTAAACTTCGGTGCGTAGCTGGCTAAATTACTGTTGTCTCCCGCACACGAGCCGTGCGTCTCGTGCTAAACTCTGATGCGTAGCTAACTAAATAACTGTTGTCTCCCCCACACGAGCCGTGCGTCTCGTGCTAAACTTCGGTGCGTAGCTGGCTAAAAGTACTGTTGTCTCCCCTACACAAGCCGTGCGTCTCGTGCTAAACTTCGGTGCGTAGCTGGCTAAATAACTGTTGTCTCCCCAACACGAGCCGTGCGTCTCGTGCTAAACTCTGGTGCGAAGCTGGCTAAATTACCGCTATCTCCCTCACACGAGCCGTGCGTCTCGTGCTAAACTTCGGTGCGTAGCTGCCTAAATTACTGTTGTCTCCCACACACGAGTCGTGCGTCTCGTGCTAAACTCTGGTGCGTAACTGGCTAAATTACTGTTGTCTCCCCCACACGAGCCGTGCGTCTCGTGCTAAACTCTGGTGCGAAGCTGGCTAAATTACCGCTATCTCCCTCACACGAGCCGTGCGTCTCGTGCTAAACTTCGGTGCGAAGCTGGCTAAATTACTGTTGTCTCCCTCACACGAGCCGTGCGTCTCGTGCTAAATTTCGGTGCGTAGCTGGCTAAATTACTGCTATCTCCCACGCACGAGTCGTGCGTCTCGTGCTAAACTCTGATGCGTAGCTGGCTAAATTACTGTTGTCTCCCCCACACGAGCCGTGCGTCTCGTGCTGAACTTCGGTGCGTAGCTGACTAAAAGTACTGTTGTCTGTCCCACACGAGCCGTGCGTCTCGTGCTAAACTTCGGTGCGTAGCTGGCCAAATTACTGTTGTCTCCCCCACACGAGCCGTGCGTCTCATGCTAAACTTCGGTGCGAAGCTGGCTAAATCACTGTTGTCTCCCACACACGAGCCGTGCGTCTCATGCTAAACTTCGGTGCGTAGCTGGCTAAATTACTGCTATCTCCCACGCACGAGCCGTGCGTCTCGTGCTAAACTTCGGTGCGTAGCTGGCTAAAAGTACTGCTCTCTCCCCCACACGAGCCGTGCGTCTCGTGCTAAACTTCGGTGCGTAGCTGGCTAAATTACTGCTATCTCCCTCACACGAGCCGTGCGTCTCGTGCTAAATTTCGGTGCGTAGCTGGCTAAATTACTATTGTCTCCCGCACACGAGCCGTGCGTCTCGTGCTAAACTTCGGTGCGTAGCTGGCTAAATTACTGTTGTCTCTCTCTCTCTCACACGAGCCGTGCGTCTCGTGCTAAACTCTGGTGCGTAGCTGGCTAAAATACTGCTATCTCCCCCACACGAGCCGTGCGTCTCGTGCTAAACTTCGGTGCGTAGCTGGCTAAATTACTGCTATCTCCCTCACACGAGCCGTGCGTCTCGGGCTAAACTTCGGTGCGTAGCTGGCTAAATTACTGCTGTATCCCACACACGAGTCGCGCGTCCCGTGCTAAACTCTGATGCGTAGCTGGCTAAATTACTGTTGTCTCCAGCACACGAGCCGTGCGTCTCGTGCTAAACTTCGGTGCGAAGCTGGCTAAATTACTGTTGTCTCCCTCACACGAGCCGTGCGTCTCGTGCTAAACTCCGGTGCGTAGCTGGCTAAATTACTGCTATCTCTCTCACACGAGCCGTGCGTCTCGTGCTAAACTTCGGTGCGTAGCTGGCTAAAATACTGTTATCTCTCTCACACGAGCCGTGCGTCTCGTGCTAAACTCTGGTGCGAAGCTGCCTTAATTACTGTTGTCTCCCACACACGAGCCGTGCGTCTCATGCTAAACTTCGGTGCGAAGTTGGCTAAATAACTGTTGTCTCCCACACACGAGCCGTGCGTCTCGTGCTAAACTTCGGTGCGTAGCTGGCCAAATTACTGTTGTCTCCCCCACACGAGCCGTGCGTCTCATGCTAAACTTCGGTGCGAAGCTGGCTAAATCACTGTTGTCTCCCACACACGAGCCGTGCGTCTCATGCTAAACTTCGGTGCGTAGCTGGCTAAATTACTGTTGTGTCCCTCACACGAGCCGTGCGTCTCGTGCTAAACTTCGGTGCGTAGCTGGCTAAAAGTACTGTTCTCTCCCACACACGAGCCGTGCGTCTCGTGCTAAACTTCGGTGCATAGCTGGCTAAATTACTGCTATCTCCCTCACACGAGCCGTGCGTCTCGTGCTAAACTTCGGTGCGAAGCTGGCTAAATAACTGTTGTCTCCCCCACACGAGCCGTGCGTCTCGTGCTAAACTTCGGTGCGAAGCTGGCTGAATTACTGTTGTCTCCCCCACACGAGCCGTGCGTCTCGTGCTAAACTCTGGTGCGTAGCTGGCTAAATTACTGCTATCTCCCTCACACGAGCCGTGCGTCTCGTGCTAAACTTCGGTGCGAAGCTGGCTAAATTACTGCTATCTCCCTCACACGAGCCGTGCGTCTCGTGCTAAACTTCGGTGCGTAGCTGGCTAAATTACTGTTGTCTCCCACACACGAGCCGTGCGTCTCGTGCTAAACTCTGGTGCGTAGCTGGCTAAAAGTACTGTTGTCTCCCCCACACGAGCCGTGCGTCTCGTGCTAAACTTCGTTGCGTAGCTGGCTAAATTACTGTTGTGTCCCTCATACGAGCCGTGCGTCTCGTGCTAAACTTCGGTGCGTAGCTGGCTAAAATGCTGCTATCTCTCTCATACGAGCCGTGCGTCTCGTGCTAAACTTCGGTGCGTAGCTGGCTAAAATACTGCTATCTCTCTCACACGAGCCGTGCGTCTCGTGCTAAACTCTGGTGCGAAGCTGCCTTAATTACTGTTGTCTCCCTCACACGAGCCGTGCGTCTCGTGTTAAACTCTGATACGTAGCTAACTAAATAACTGTTGTCTCCCCCACACGAGCCGTGCGTCTCGTGCTAAACTTCGGTGCGAAGCTGGCTAAATTACTGTTGTCTCTCTCTCTCACGCGAGCCGTGCGTCTCGTGCTAAACTCCGGTGCGTAGCTGGCTAAAATACTGCTATCTCTCTCACACGAGCCGTGCGTCTCGTGCTAAACTCTGGTGCGAAGCTGGCTTAATTACTGCTATCTCCCCCACATGAGCCGTGCGTCTCGTGCTAAACTTCGGTGCGTAGCTGGCTAAATAACTGTTGTCTCCCCAACACGAGCCGTGCGTCTCGTGCTAAACTCTGGTGCGAAGCTGGCTAAATTACTGTTGTCTCCCGCACACGAGCCGTGCGTCTCGTGATAAACTTCGGTGGGTCGCTGGCTAAATAACTGTTATCTCCCTCACACGAGCCGTGCGTCTCGTGCTAAACTTCGGTGCGTAGCTGCCTAAATTACTGTTGTCTCCCACACACGAGTCGTGCGTCTCGTGCTAAACTCTGGTGCGTAACTGGCTAAATTACTGTTGTCTCCCACACACGAGTCGTGCGTCTCGTGCTAAAGTCTGGTGCGAAGCTGGTTAAATTACTGCTATCTCCCTCACACGAGCCGTGCGTCTCGTGCTAAACTTCGGTGCGTAGCTGCCTAAATTACTGTTGTCTCCCACACACGAGTCGTGCGTCTCGTGCTAAACTTTGGTGCGTAGCTGGCTAAATTACTGTTGTCTCCCCCACACGAGCCGTGCGTCTCGTGCTAAACTTCGGTGCGAAGCTGGCTAAATCACTGCTATCTCCCTCACACGAGCCGTGCGTCTCGTGCTAAAGTCTGGTGCGAAGCTGGTTAAATTACTGCTATCTCCCCTCACACGAGCCGTGCGTCTCGTGCTAATCTTCGGTGCGTAGCTGGCTACAATTACTGCTATCTCCCTCACACGAGCCGTGCGTCTCGTGCTAAACTCTGGTGCGTAACTGGCTAAATAACTGTTGTCTCCCCCACACGAGCCGTGCGTCTCGTGCTAAACTTCGGTGCGTAGCTGGCTAAAAGTACTGTTGTCTCCCCCACACAAGCCGTGCGGATCGTGCTAAACTTCGGTGCGTAGCTGGCTAAATAACTGTTGTCTCCCCCCACACGAGCCGTGCGTCTCGTGCTAAACTCCGGTGCGTAGCTGGCTAAAAGTACTGCTGTCTGTCCCACACGAGCCGTGCGTCTCGTGCTAAACTTCGGTGCGAAGCTGGCTAAATTACTGTTGTGTCTCTCACACACGAGCCGTGCGTCTCGTGCTAAACTTCGGTGCGTAGCTGGCTAAATTACTGCTGTATCCCACACACGAGTCGCGCGTCCCGTGCTAAACTCTGATGCGTAGCTGGCTAAATAACTGTTGTCTCCAGTACACGAGCCGTGCGTCTCGTGCTAAACTTCGGTGCGTAGCTGGCTAAATTACTGTTGTCTCCCCCACACGAGCCGTGCGTCTCGTGCTAAACTTCGGTGCGTAGCTGGCTAAATTACTGTTATCTCCCTCACACGAGCCGTGCGTCTCGTGCTAAACTTCGGTGCGTAGCTGGTTAAATAACTGTTGTCTCCCCCAAAACGAGCCGTGCGTCTCGTGCTAAACTTCGGTGCGTAGCTGGCTAAATTACTGTTGTCTCTCTCTGCCCCACACGAGCCGTGCGTCTCGTGCTAAATTTCGGTGCGTAGCTGGTTAAATTACTGCTATCTCCCACGCACGAGTCGTGCGTCTCGTGCTAAACTTCGGTGCGAAGCTGGCTAAATTACTATTGTCTCCCGCACACGAGCCGTGCGTCTCGTGCTAAACTTCGGTGCGTAGCTGGCTAAAAGTACTGTTATCTCCCCCACACGAACCGTGCGTCTCGTGCTAAACTTCGGTGCGAAGCGGGCTAAATTACTGCTATCTCCCTCACACGAGCCGTGCGTCTCGTGCTAAACTTCGGTGCGTAGCTGGCTAAATAACTGTTGTCTCCCCCACACGAGCCGTGCGTCTCGTGCTAAACTTCGGTGCGTAGCTGGCTAAATTACTATTGTCTCTCTCTCTCTCCCTCTCTCTCTCTCTCACACGAGCCGTGCGTCTCGTGCTAAACTTCGGTGCGTAGCTGGCTAAATAACTGTTGTCTCCCCCACACGAGCCGTGCGTCTCGTGCTAAACTTCGGTGCGAAGCTGGCTAAATTACTATTGTCTCCCGCACACGAGCCGTGCGTCTCGTGCTAAACTTCGGTGCGTAGCTGGCTAAATAACTGCTCTCTCCCTCACACGAGCCGTTCGTCTCGTGCTAAAATTCGGTGCGAAGCTGGCTAAATTACTGTTGTCTCTCTCTCTCACGCCAGCCGTGCGTCTCGTGCTAAACTCCGGTGCGTAGCTGGACAAAATACTGTTGTCTCTCTCACACGAGCCGTGCGTCTCGTGCTAAAATCTGGTGCGACGCTGGCTTAATTACTGCTATCTCCCACGCACGAGTCGTGCGTCTCGTGCTAAACTTCGGTGCGAAGCTGGCTAAATTACTATTGTCTCCCGCACACGAGCCGTGCGTCTCGTGCTAAACTTCGGTGCGTAGCTGGCTAAATAACTGTTATCTCCCCCCACACGAGTCGCGCGTCTCGTGCTAAACTTCGGTGCGAAGCGGGCTAAATTACTGCTATCTCCCTCACACGAGCCGTGCGTCTCGTGCTAAACTTCGGTGCGTAGCTGGCTAAATAACTGTTGTCTCCCCCACACGAGCCGTGCGTCTCGTGCTAAACTTCGGTGCGTAGCTGGCTAAATTACTGCTATCTCCCTCACACGAGCCGTGCGTCTCGTGCTAAACTTCGGTGCGTAGCTGGCTAAATAACTGTTGTCTCCCCCACACGAGCCGTGCGTCTCGTGCTAAACTTCGGTGCGTAGCTGGCTAAATTACTGCTATCTCCCTCACACGAGCCGTGCGTCTCGTGCTAAATTTCGGTGCGTAGCTGGTTAAATTACTGCTATCTCCCACGCACGAGTCGTGCGTCTCGTGCTAAACTTCGGTGCGAAGCTGGCTAAATTACTATTGTCTCCCGCACACGAGCCGTGCGTCTCGTGCTAAACTTCGGTGCGTAGCTGGCTAAAAGTACTGCTATCTCCCCCACACGAGCCGTGCGTCTCGTGCTAAACTTCGGTGCGTAGCTGGCTAAATTACTGCTATCTCCCTCACACGAGCCGTGCGTCTCGTGCTAAATTTCGGTGCGTAGCTGGCTAAATTACTGCTATCTCCCACGCACGAGTCGTGCGTCTCGTGCTAAACTCTGATGCGTAGCTGGCTAAATAACTGTTGTCTCCCCAACACGAGCCGTGCGTCTCGTGCTAAACTTCGGTGCGTACCTGGCTAAAAGTACTGCTATCTCCCTCACACGAGCCGTGCGTCTCGTGCTAAACTTCGGTGCGTAGCTGGCTAAATTACTGCTATCTCCCTCACACGAGCCGTGCGTCTCGTGCTAAACTTCGGTGCGTAGCTGGCTAAAAGTACTGTTGTCTGTCCCACACGAGCCGTGCGTCTCGTGCTAAACTCTGGTGCGTAGCTGGCTAACATACTGCTATCTCCAACACACGAGCCGTGCGTCTCGTGCTAAACTTCGGTGCGTAGCTGGCGAAATTACTGTTGTCTCTCTCTCTCTCACACGAGCCGTGCGTCTCGTGTTAAACTCTGGTGCATAGCTGGCTAACATACTGCTATCTCCCCCACACGATCCGTGCGTCTCGTGCTAAACTCTGGTGCGAAGCTGGCTAAATTACTGCTATCTCCACCACACGAGACGTGCGTCTCGTGCTAAACTTCGGTGCGTAGCTGGCTAAAAGTACTGTTGTCTCCCCCACACAAGCCGTGCGTCTCGTGCTAAACTCTGATGCGTAGCTGGCTAAATTACTGTTGTCTCCAGCACACGAGCCGGTCGTCTCGTGCTAAACTTCGGTGCGAAGCTGGCTAAATAACTGTTGTCTCCCGCACACGAGCCGTGCGTCTCGTGCTAAATTTCGATGCGTAGCTGGCTAAATTACTGCTATCTCCCACGTACGAGTCGTGCGTCTCGTGCTAAACTCTGATGCGTAGCTGGCTAAATAACTGTTGTCTCCCGTACACGAGCCGTGCGTCTCGTGCTAAACTTCGGTGCGTAGCTGGCTAAATTACTGTTTTCTCCCCCACACGAACCGTGCGTCTCGTGCTAAACTTCGGTGCGAAGCTGGCTAAATTACTGCTCTCTCCCTCACACGAGCCGTGCGTCTCGTGCTGAACTTCGGTGAGTAGCTTACTAAATAACTGTTGTCTCCCCCAAAACGAGCCGTGCGTCTCGTGCTAAACTTCGGTGCGTAGCTGGCTAAATTACTGTTGTCTCTCTCTGCCCCACACGAGCCGTGCGTCTCGTGCTAAACTTCGGTGCGTAGCTGGCTAAATTACTGCTATCTCCCTCACACGAGCCGTGCGTCTCGTGCTAAATTTCGGTGCGTAGCTGGCTAAATTACTGCTATCTCCCACGCACGAGTCGTGCGTCTCGTGCTAAACTCTGATGCGTAGCTGGCTAAATAACTGTTGTCTCCCCCACACGAGCCGTGCGTCTCGTGCTAAACTTCGGTGCGAAGCTGGCTAAATTACTGCTATCTCCCTCACACGAGCCGTGCGTCTCGTGCCAATCTTCGGTGCGTAGCTGGCTAAATAACTGTTGTCTCCCCCCACACGAGCCGTGCGTCCCGTGCTAAACTTTGGTGCGTAGCTGGCCAAATTACTGTTGTCTCTCTCTCTCTCCCTCTCTCTCTCTCTCTCACGAGCCGTGCGTCTCGTGCTAAACTTCGGTGCGAAGCTGGCAAAATCACTGTTGTCTCCCACACACGAGCCGTGCGTCTCATGCTAAACTTCGTTGCGTAGCTGCCTAAATTACTGTTGTGTCCCTCACACGAGCCGTGCGTCTCGTGCTAAAATTCGGTGCGAAGCTGGCTAAATTACTGTTGTCTCTCTCTCTCACGCCAGCCGTGCGTCTCGTGCTAAACTCCGGTGCGTAGCTGGCTAAAATACTGCTATCTCTCTCACACGAGCCGTGCGTCTCGTGCTAAACTTCGGTGCGTAGCTGGCCAAATCACTGTTGTCTCCCACACACGAGCCGTGCGTCTCATGCTAAACTTCGTTGCGTAGCTGGCTAAATTACTGTTGGGTCCCTCACACGAGCCGTGCGTCTCGTGCTAAAATTCGGTGCGAAGCTGGCTAAATTACTGTTGTGTCCCTCACACGAGCCGTGCGTCTCGTGCTAAACTTCGGTGCGTAGCTGGCTAACATACTGCTATCTCTCTCACACGAGCCGTGCGTCTCGTGCTAAACTCTGGTGCGAAGCTGGCTTAATTACTGCTATCTCCCCCACACGAGCCGTGCGTCTCGTGCTAAACTTCGGTGCGTAGCTGGCTAAATTACTATTGTCTCCCACACACGAGCCGTGCGTCTCGTGCTAAACTTCGGTGCGTAGCTGGCTAAATAACTGTTATCTCCCCCACACGAACCGTGCGTCTCGTGCTAAACTTCGGTGCGAAGCTGGCTAAATTACTGCTCTCTCCCTCACACGAGCCGTGCGTCTCGTGCTAAACTTCGGTGCGTAGCTGGCTAAATAACTGTTGTCTCCCCCACACGAGCCGTGCGTCTCGTGCTAAACTTCGGTGCGAAGCTGGCTAAATTACTGCTATCTCCCTCACACGAGCCGTGCGTCTCGTGCTAATCTTCGGTGCGTAGCTGGCTAAATAACTGTTGTCTCCCACACACGAGCGGTGCGTCTCGTGCTAAACTCCGGTGCGTAGCTGGCTACAATTACTGCTATCTCCCTCACACGAGCCGTGCGTCTCGTGCTAAACTTCGGTGAGTAGCTGGCTAAATTACTGTTGTCTCCCACACACGAGCCGTGCGTCTCGTGCTAAACTTCGGTGCGTAACTGGCTAAATAACTGTTGTCTCTTTCTCTCACACGAGCCGTGCGTCTCGTGCTAAACTCCAGTGCGTAGCTGGCTAAAATGCTGCTATCTCTCTCACACGAGCCGTGCGTCTCGTGCTAAACTCTGGTGCGTAACTGGCTAAATAACTGTTGTCTTCCCCACACGAGCCGTGCGTCTCGTGCTAAACTTCGGTGCGTAGCTGGCCAAATTACTGTTGTCTCCCACACACGAGCCGTGCGTCTCGTGTTAAACTCTGATGCGTAGCTAACTAAATAACTGTCGTCTCCCCCACACGAGCCGTGCGTCTCGTGCTAAACTTCGGTGCGTAGCTGGCTAAAAGTACTGTTGTCTCCCCCACACAAGCCGTGCGTCTCGTGCTAAACTTCGGTGCGAAGTTGGCTAAATTACTGCTACCTCCATCACACGAGCCATGCGTCTCGTGCTAATCTTCGGTGCGTAGCTGGCTAAATAACTGTTGTCTCCCCCCACACGAGCCGTGCGTCTCGTGCTAAACTTCGGTGCGTAGCTGGCTAAATTACTGTTGTCTCTCTCTCTCTCTCTCTCACACGAGCCGTGCGTCTCGTGCTAAACTTCGGTGCGTAGCTGGCCAAATTACTGTTGTCTCCCACACACGAGCCGTGCGTCTCGTGCTAAACTCTGATGCGTAGCTAACTAAATAACTGTTGTCTCCCCCACACGAGCCGTGCGTCTCGTGCTAAACTTCGGTGCGTAGCTGGCTAAAAGTACTGCTCTCTCCCCCACACGAGCCGTGCGTCTCGTGCTAAACTTCGGTGCGTAGCTGGCTAAATTACTGCTATCTCCCTCACACGAGCCGTGCGTCTCGTGTTAATCTTCGGTGCGTAGCTGGCGAAAAGTACTGTTGTCTCTCTCTCTCTCACACGAGCCGTGCGTCTCGTGCTAAACTCTGGTGCGTAGCTGGCTAACATACTGCTATCTCCAACACACGAGCCGTGCGTCTCGTGCTAAACTTCGGTGCGTAGCTGGCGAAATTACTGTTGTCTCTCTCTCTCTCACACGAGCCGTGCGTCTCGTGCTAAACTTCGGTGCGTAGCTGGCCAAATTACTGTTGTCTCCCACACACGAGCCGTACGTCTCGTGTTAAACTCTCATGCGTAGCTAACTAAATAACTGTCGTCTCCCCCACACGAGCCGTGCGTCTCGTGCTAAACTTCGGTGCGTAGCTGGCTAAAAGTACTGTTGTCTCCCCCACACAAGCCGTGCGTCTCGTGCTAAACTTCGGTGCGAAGTTGGCTAAATTACTGCTATCTCCATAACACGAGCCGTGCATCTCGTGCTAATCTTCGGTGCGTAGCTGGCTAAATAACTGTTGTCTCCCCCCCACACGAGCCGTGCGTCTCGTGCTAAACTTCGGTGCGTAGCTGGCTAAATTACTGTTGTCTCTCTCTCTCTCTCTCACACGAGCCGTGCGTCTCGTGCTAAACTCTGGTGCGAAGCTGGCTAAATTACTGCTATCTCCCCCACACGAGCCGTCCGTCTCGTGCTAAACTTCGGTGCGTAGCTGGCCAAATTACTGTTGTCTCCCACACACGAGCCGAGCGTCTCGTGCTAAACTCTGATGCGTAGCTAACTAAATAACTGTTGTCTCCCCCACACGAGCCGTGCGTCTCGTGCTAAACTTCGGTGCGTAGCTGGCTAAAAGTACTGTTGTCTCCCCCACACAAGCCGTGCGTCTCGTGCTAAACTTCGGTGCGAAGTTGGCTTAATTACTGCTATCTCCCTCACACGAGCCGTGCGTCTCGTGTAAATCTTCGGTGCGTAGCTGGCGAAAAGTACTGTTGTCTCTCTCTCTCTCACACGAGCCGTGCGTCTCGTGCTAAACTCTGGTGCGTAGCTGGCTAACATACTGCTATCTCCCCCACACGAGCCGTGCGTCTCGTGCTAAACTTCGGTGCGTAGCTGGCGAAATTACTGTTGTCTCTCTCTCTCTCACACGAGCCGTGCGTCTCATGCTAAACTCTGGTGCATAGCTGGCTAACATACTGCTATCTCCCCCACACGAGACGTGCGTCTCGTGTTAAACTTCGGTGCGTAGCTGGCCAAATTTCTGTTGTCTCCCGCACACGAGCCGTGCGTCTCGTGCTAAACTCTGATGCGTAGCTAACTAAATAACTGTTGTCTCCCCCACACGAGCCGTGCGTCTCGTGCTAAACTTCGGTGCGTAGCTGGCTAAAAGTACTGTTGTCTCCCCCACACAAGCCGTGCGTCTCGTGCTAAACTTCGGTGCGAAGTTGGCTAAATTACTGCTATCTCCCTCACACGAGCCGTGCGTCTCGTGCTAATCTTCGGTGCGTAGCTGGCTAAATAACTGTTGTCTCCCCCCACACGAGCCGTGCGTCTCGTGCTAAACTTCGGTGCGTAGCTGGCTACATTACTGTTGTCTCTCTCTCTCTGACACGAGCCGTGCGTCTCGTGCTAAACTCTGGTGCGTAGCTGGCCAAATTACTGTTGTCTCCCACACACGAGCGGTGCGTCTCGTGCTAAACTCTGGTGCGTAGCTGGCTAAAAGTACTGTTGTCTCCCCCACACAAGCCGTGCATCTCGTGCTAAACGTCGGTGCGAAGTTGGCTAAATTACTGTTGTCTCCCACACACGAGCCGTGCGTCTCGTGTTAAACTCTGATGCGTAGCTAACTAAATAACTGTCGTCTCCCCCACACGAGCCGTGCGTCTCGTGCTAAACTTCGGTGCGTAGCTGGCTAAAAGTACTGTTGTCTCCCCCACACAAGCCGTGCGTCTCGTGCTAAACTTCGGTGCGTAGCTGGCCAAATTACTGTTGTCTCCCACACACGAGCCGTGCGTCTCGTGTTAAACTCTGATGCGTAGCTAACTAAATAACTGTCGTCTCCCCCACACGAGCCGTGCGTCTCGTGCTAAACTTCGGTGCGTAGCTGGCTAAAAGTACTGTTGTCTCCCCCACACAAGCCGTGCGTCTCGTGCTAAACTCTGGGGCGAAGCTGGCTAAATTACTGCTATCTCCATCACACGAGCCATGCGTCTCGTGCTAATCTTCGGTGCGTAGCTGGCTAAATAACTGTTGTCTCCCCCCACACGAGCCGTGCGTCTCGTGCTAAACTTCGGTGCGTAGCTGGCTAAATTACTGTTGTCTCTCTCTCTCTCTCACACGAGCCGTGCGTCTCGTGCTAAACTCTGGTGCGAAGCTGGCTAAATTACTGCTATCTCCCCCACACGAGCCGTCCGTCTCGTGCTAAACTTCGGTGCGTAGCTGGCCAAATTACTGTTGTCTCCCACACACGAGCCGAGCGTCTCGTGCTAAACTCTGATGCGTAGCTAACTAAATAACTGTTGTCTCCCCCACACGAGCCGTGCGTCTCGTGCTAAACTTCGGTGCGTACCTGGCTAAAAGTACTGCTATCTCCCTCACACGAGCCGTGCGTCTCGTGCTAAACTTCGGTGCGTAGCTGCCTAAATAACTGTTGTCTCCCCCACACGAGCCGTGCGTCTCGTGCTAAACTTCGGTGCGTAGCTGGCTAAATTACTGCTATCTCCCTCACACGAGCCGTGCGTCTCGTGCTAAACTTCGGTGCGTAGCTGGCTAAATTACTGTTGTCTCCCGCACACGAGCCGTGCGTCTCGTGCTAAACTTCGGTGCGTAGCTGGCCAAATTACTGTTGTCTCTCTCTCTCTCTCTCACTCTCTCCCTTTCTCTCTCTCTCTCTCTCACGAGCCGTGCGTCTCGTGCTAAAGTTCGGTGCGTAGCTGGCCAAAAGTACTGTTGTCTCCCCCACACAAGCCGTGCGTCTCGTGTTAAACTTCGGTGCGAAGCTGGCAAAATCACTGTTGTCTCCCACACACGAGCCGTGCGTCTCATGCTAAACTCTGGTGCGAAGCTGGCTTAATTACTGCTATCTCCCCCACACGAGCCGTGCGTCTCGTGCTAAACTTCGGTGCGTAGCTGGCCAAATTACTGTTGTCTCCCACACACGAGCCTTGCGTCTCGTGCTAAACTCTGAAGCGTAGCTAACTAAATAACTGTTGTCTCCCCCACACGAGCCGTGCGTCTCGTGCTAAACTTCGGTGCGAAGCTGGCTAAATTACTGCTATCTCCCTCACACGAGCCGTGTGTCTCGTGCTAATCTTCGGTGCGAAGCTGGCTAAATAACTGTTGTCTCCCCCACACGAGCCGTGCGTCTCGTGCTAAACTTCGGTGCGAAGCTGGCTAAATCACTGCTATCTCCCTCACACGAGCCGTGCGTCTCGTGCTAAAGTCTGGTGCGAAGCTGGTTAAATTACTGCTATCTCCCTCACACGAGCCGTGCGTCTCGTGCTAATCTTCGGTGCGTAGCTGCCTAAATAACTGTTGTCTACCTCACACGAGCGGTGCGTCTCGTGCTAAACTCCGGTGCGTAGCTGGCTACAATTACTGCTATCTCCCTCACACGAGCCGTGCGTCTCGTGCTAAACTTCGGTGCGTAGCTGGCTAAATTACTGTTGTCTCCCACACACGAGCCGTGCGTCTCGTGCTAAACTTCGGTGCGTAACTGGCTAAATAACTGTTGTCTCTTTCTCTCACACGAGCCGTGCGTCTCGTGCTAAACTCCAGTGCGTAGCTGGCTAAAATGCTGCTATCTCTCTCGTACGAGCCGTGCGTCTCGTGCTAAACTCTGGGGCGAAGCTGGCTAAATTACTGCTATCTCCCCCACACGAGCCGTGCGTCTCGTGCTAAACTTTGGTGCGTAGCTGGCCAATTTACTGTTGTCTCCCACACACGAGCCGTGCGTCTCGTGTTAAACTCTGATGCGTAGCTAACTAAATAACTGTTGTCTCCCTCACACGAGCCGTGCGTCTCGTGCTAATCTTCGGTGCGTAGCTGGCTAAATAACTGTTGTCTCCCCCCACACGAGCCGTGCGTCTCGTGCTAAACTTCGGTGCGTAGCTGCCTAAATTACTGTTGTCTCTCTCTCTCTCACACGAGCCGTGCGTCTCGTGCTAAACTCTGGTGCGTAGCTGGCTAAAATACTGCTATCTCCCCCACACGAGCCGTGCGTCTCGTGCTAAACTTCGGTGCGTAGCTGGCGAAATTACTGTTGTCTCCCACACACGAGCCGTGTGTCTCGTGTTAAACTCTGATGCGTAGCTAACAAAATAACTGTTGTCTCCCCCACACGAGCCGTGCGTCTCGTGCTAAACTCTGGTGCGTAGCTGGCCAAAAGTACTGTTGTCTCCCCCACACAAGCGGTGCGTCTCGTGCTAAACTTCGGTGCGAAGCTGGCAAAATCACTGTTGTCTCCAACACACGAGCCGTGTGTCTCATGCTAAACTTCGGTGCGTAGCTGGCTAAATTACTGTTGTGTCCCTCACACGAGCTGTGCGTCTCGTGCTAAACTTCGGTGCGAAGCTGGCTAAATTACTGTTGTCTCTTTCTCTCACACGAGCCGTGCGTCTCGTGCTAAACTCCGGTGCGTAGCTGGCTAAAATGCTGCTATCTCTCTCACACGAGCCGTGCGTCTCGTGCTAAACTCTGGTGCGAAGCTGGCTAAATTACTGCTATCTCCCCCACACGAGCCGTGCGTCTCGTGCTAAACTTCGGTGCGTAGCTGGCCAAATTACTGTTGTCTCCCACACACGAGCCGTGCGTCTCGTGCTAAACTCTGATGCGTAGCTAACTAAATAACTGTTGTCTCCCCCACACGAGCCGTGCGTCTCGTGCTAAACTTCGGTGCGTAGCTGGCTAAAAGTACTGTTGTCTCCCCCACACAAGCCGTGCGTCTCGTGCTAAACTTCGGTGCGAAGTTGGCTAAATTACTGCTATCTCCCTCACACGAGCCGTGCGTCTCGTGCTAATCTTCGGTGCGTAGCTGGCTAAATAACTGTTGTCTCCCCCCACACGAGCCGTGCGTCTCGTGCTAAACTTCGGTGCGTAGCTGGCTAAATTACTGTTGTCTCTCTCTCTCTGACACGAGCCGTGCGTCTCGTGCTAAACTCTGGTGCGTAGCTGGCTAAAAGTACTGCTCTCTCCCCCACACGAGCCGTGCGTCTCGTGCTAAACTTCGGTGCGTAGCTGGCTAAATTACTGCTATCTCCCTCACACGAGCCGTGCGTCTCGTGCTAAATTTCGGTGCGTAGCTGGTTAAATTACTGCTATCTCCCACGCACGAGTCGTGCGTCTCGTGTTAAACTCTGATGCGTAGCTAACTAAATAACTGTTGTCTCCCCCACACGAGCCGTGCGTCTCGTGCTAAACTTCGGTGCGAAGCTGGCTAAATCACTGTTGTCTCCCACACACGAGCCGTGCGTCTCATGCTAAACTTCGGTGCGAAGCTGGCTAAATTACTGTTGTCTCCCACACACGAGCCGTGCGTCTCGTGCTAAACTTCGGTGCGTAACTGGCTAAATAACTGTTGTCTCTTTCTCTCATACGAGCCGTGCGTCTCGTGCTAAACTTCGGTGCGTAGCTGGCTAACATACTGCTATCTCTCTCACACGAGCCGTGCGTCTCGTGCTAAACTCTGGTGCGAAGCTGGCTTAATTACTGCTATCTCCCCCACACGAGCCGTGCGTCTCGTGCTAAACTTCGGTGCGTAGCTGGCCAAATCACTGTTGTCTCCCACACACGAGCCGTGCGTCTCATGCTAAACTTCGTTGCGTAGCTGGCTAAATTACTGTTGTCTCTCTCACGCTAGCCGTGCGTCTCGTGCTAAACTTCGGTGCGTAGCTGGCTAAATTACTGCTATCTCCCTCACAAGCCATGCATCTCGTAATAAAGTTGGGTGCGAAGCTGGCCAAATTACTGATATCTCCCTCACACGAGCCGTGCGTCTCGTGCTAAACTTCGGTGCGTAGCTGGCTAAATAACTGTTGTCTCCCCCCACACGAGCCGTGCGTCTCGTGCTAAACTTCGGTGCGTAGCTGGCTAAATTACTGTTGTCTCCCTCTCTCTCACACGAGCCGTGCGTCTCGTGCTAAACTCTGGTGCGTAGCTGGCTAAAATACTGCTATCTCCCCCACACGAGCCGTGCGTCTCGTGCTAAACTTCGGTGCGTAGCTGGCCAAATTACTGTTGTCTCCCTCACACGAGCCGTGCGTCTCGTGCTAAACTCCGGAGCGTAGCTGGCTAAATTACTGCTATCTCCCTCACACGAGCCGTGCGTCTCGTGCTAAACTTCGGTGCGTAGCTGGCTAAATTACTGTTGTCTCCCACACACGAGCCGTGCGTCTCGTGCTAAACTCTGATGCGTAGCTAACTAAATAACTGTTGTCTCCCCCACACGAGCCGTGCGTCTCGTGCTAAACTTCGGTGCGAAGCTGGCTAAATCACTGTTGTCTCCCACACACGAGCCGTGCGTCTCATGCTAAACTTCGGTGCGTAGCTGGCTAAATTACTGTTGTGTCCCTCACACGAGCCGTGCGTCTCGTGCTAAACTTCGGTGCGTAGCTGGCTAAAAGTACTGTTGTCTCCCCCACACAAGCCGTGCGTCTCGTGCTAAACTTCGGTGCGAAGTTGGCTAAATTACTGCTATCTTCCTCACACGAGCCGTGCGTCTCGTGCTTACCTTCGGTGCGTAGCTGGCTAAATTACTGTTGTCTCTCTCTCTCTCACGAGCCGTGCGTCTCGTGCTAAACTCTGGTGCGTAGCTGGCTAAAATACTGCTATCTCCCTCACACGAGCCGTGCGTCTCGTGCTAAACTCCGGAGCGTAGCTGGCTAAATTACTGCTATCTCCCTCACACGAGCCGTGCGTCTCGTGCTAAACTTCGGTGCGTAGCTGGCCAAATTACTGTTGTCTCCCACACACGAGCCGTGCGTCTCGTGCTAAACTCTGATGCGTAGCTAACTAAATAACTGTTGTCTCCCCCACACGAGCCGTGCGTCTCGTGCTAAACTTCGGTGCGAAGCTGGCTAAATTACTGTTGTCTCTCTCACACACACGAGCCGTGCGTCTCGTGCTAAACTTCGGTGCGAAGCTGGCTAAATTACTGTTGTCTCTCTCACGCTAGCCGTGCGTCTCGTGCTAAACTTCGGTGCGTAGCTGGCTAAATTACTGCTATCTCCCTCACAAGCCGTGCATCTCGTAATAAAGTTGGGTGCGAAGCTGGCCAAATTACTGATATCTCCCTCACACGAGCCGTGCGTCTCGTGCTAAACTTCGGTGCGTAGCTGGCTAAATAACTGTTGTCTCCCCCACACGAGCCGTGCGTCTCGTGCTAAACTTCGGTATTACGTAACTATAAAATAAACATTATCTGACAGCTACTTTCAAAGGAAGATATTAGTTTAAGCCTCTTTTAGCAGCGACTAGACTTTCCTACCGATTACTTGGTGGGTCATCCCCTCTGCACTTGTGAATCTGCCTTCCTTACACGGTCGGGCAAGGCATTAAGAGAGCTAAAGTTATCGGTCTCCACGGACTGGCCTCTCTACCCCTCTTCACCGCGAATTAACAGAATACCACTTCCCAAAACAGACTTCGTCCCTTCTTAGCCTTTATACCAGCAAGTCTCCCTGAGTTCCCAGACTGGGTAGCAACTCCTTACCCTAGTCCGATCAAGTTCCCAGCGTAGGCCTTAACGTACCAGCCTAGGCCTTATTGAATCCAAACTCCCCGAGACTGACTACGTCAATTAATTCAATGTCAATTAATTAATCTCATTAGCCCTGGCTAAGAATAACAGCTAATAACATACTCACACTGGAAAGCTGCAGTCTGTTCCTGCCGGGAAGCGCGGGCCTTCGTGTCGTTGGATCACCGTAACTTACAACCGTTCTCTTAGAGCGTCTATTCACCAGTCCTCGTGTACGTGAGAAACGGCGTGGCGAGGGATGTATTTACCGGAAACACGTGACTCTTTCTACACGGTAAGCTGACGATGCTTTCCATTGATTGGTTTATGATCCATTGTGTTTCCGTACCGAACTTGGACTGTCTAGACAGGTACGCGCGGGACATAAAGCAACTTCATGAAATAATTGAAAACAACCAGGGCTATGGAAAGTTCTGATTTTAATCATTGGCTAGGAAAACAACAGATCGCATGGAATTACACACGTAGTAAAGCAAGCTATAGAGAAAAAAAATAAATAAAAAAAAAATATCAACATATTTACAGTGTTCCTTCCGTCACAGTTGTTAAGTAATAAGCAGAGGTTTTATGACTCAGTCTCTAAGAATTTTTTTTTAAATTGTACCTCCCCAGCCAACATGCCCATCTGGGCCCCAACTGGGTTTCAGCTGGGCTACTTGCTGGGCCCCAGCTGGGGCCCATCCGTGTTTGTCAGGTGTTCCCACGTGGGGCCCAACTGGGCTAGCCTTTCCCAGCTGAAGCCCGGCTGAAGCCCAGCTAGGCTTCAGTTATTGAAGCAGGGCATAACTGGGCTTCAGCTGGGAAAGGCTAGCCCAGTTGGGTCCCACGTGGGAACTCCTGACAAACACGGATGGGCCCAGCTGATGCCCAGCAAGTAGCCAAGCTGAAACCCAGTTGGGGCCCAGCTGGGCATGTTGGCTGGGTCCAGTAAAACATTGAAAAATATGTATACCAAAGAGCATGCAAAATGAATTCTAACAGTCCAACTCTTATATTCATAGGACACTCATGGGCAGAGATATAAAATGTTGAAGTGTGTTAATTCAAAAGAAAATTTAGCATTGCGAAGTAATTTGCGAAGTAGTTTAGTTGTGATGTCATTATTGTAGTACTCTAATAGCAATCTTTGTATTTCTTTGCTTTTTCTGAAAATTACTGCACCTTGTACCAAGGTGTGATATCACCTTAAGTCTTATGGGTTGATGTAATTCAGCTGAGCCTCTCTCTCCCTGCGACATGCTGTGAAAGCAAATAGAAATAAAACATTTTTAATTTTAAAGAAAACCCCAAGCAGGTAATGTGAGTTGTACAGAACGAGAAAGTCACATATTATTGTGCAAAGGACTAATTTGTTTTCGGTAATAAATGTCAGCATTTAATATCTCGACTAGAGGATGTCCTTTGAAGATAGTAGTTGGACTCTAAGAATCATTTTTAAAGTTGTTTAATTTAAATTTTTTAACTTTTTGACTTAAGATTCACTTTAATTAAGTCGGACCGACCAAGGCCCTTTTTCAGTTTTGACCACTGGTTTGTTTTCCCAACTCCGTTGCCTACGCTGACCAGTAAGCACAATGGCAATAGGGTTTCGTTTTTAAAATATTCATTTATGAATTGAATCTAGTCGGAGTTTTGAGGAGATGCCTGTTCGTAGTAAAATTTTTGACAAGGCCGGTTGGTGCCCCCTATTGAAATTTGACTAGAACGATTTGAAAAAAAGTATGTTACACTCTTGTACTCTCTTCGCGGTACAGGAAAACAATTTAATCTCTTTTTAGGTAATTATTTTTATGTTGAGCACCAAGCACAATGGCGGTAAGTACCATTTTTATATTCTTCAACACGAGTTGAACAGGAATAGAACTCCAGATTTCTTGGATGCAAGTCGGATGCTCTAACCGCTTCACCATGTAGTGATGAATGGTAGTGGGGAGTGTACCGCAGCATATTTTGAGTCCAATCTGGACGCTTGAAATATGTTTCAAATGTTTTTGTGAATTTTTGATGATCACGTCGTGTAAGCCTGTGCAGTTTGTCTTGGGTACTCACTCCAAACTAAGGTGCATGGACTGGCCCCTGTCCGTCGAAGGTTTCAAAAAATTTTCATAGTATCATAGTGCAATTCCATAACCGAACATGTTTAATTCACCTCGCCTGGAACCAATTTCCATTGACCTTCAAAGAGGTTTACAGACAGGAACCTGGATCCCTCATAATCAAAATTGGTCTCCTTCAGTTCTTGTTTAATCATCGTCATATGGAACCAACATTTGCAATCACTTACCTCAATACATAATGCATACTGGAGCAAAAATGTACATTCGGTCTTTCTTTTCACGCGACGACTCATTCAGATATGTTTTCTGTTACAGATACCCGCCATTCATGAATGTGCCAATCGAACATGGATTTTAGCCAGTGTTTTGTAACAACCTCCACATCTGTTATGACAGATAAACCGGGTACATCCTGTGGATGGTGTAGAGCTGATATTGCCAACTTCCCGCTAGCAGTCACAGCAAAGCCAAACGTTCGCTGTTGGTACGACTACATACCATCGAGTTTCATTCGTAGATGCATACAGCTTCGACTCATACACAGGCTGCAGCGATGTTTGGAAAGCTTTTCTTTTTAATAGCCATTACGACCCGTTTTAGCGTCTCGGTTTGGTCGCAGGGCACTAACACAAATGAAACTGAGGCAGTAGAACTTCTTGAACGATTCAACCAAGAAACACAAGTTGAATATTACAAAGCCACAGAAGCCTCTTGGACACATTACACCAACCTAACGGAATATAACCAGCAAAAACTTGTAAGCTAAACTTTCCTCCCTAAATGTGCATTTCTTCATCGTTATTTTGTAATGTACTCAGTCTGCACATTTTCCCGTATATATGTCGCAGAAATGGAATGTTTGTGTTTGATTATAAAAGTTAGGCCTATTGTTAGTTAGACGTTTTATTTCATTATAGCACTTCTCTGTTGTTGTAACTTTAGCAGTACTTTCAAACATTCGTGTTTCACGTACGTTAGCGTTCATGATGGTAAGATGCAGTCAGATTTTGCAACTAAGTTTCATTTGGTAGAAATTGCCGAATACTGGAAAATAAGAAAAATGTCCTGGGAAATAGTAACTGTAAGGTTGTAGATGAAAAATTAATCTGACACCTTCACTTGGTTGGTAACTTTGAATCTCAAACTGTATTAACGCCTTGTGTACAAAAGACATTAAGTCCGGTCTTGTTCGAAATCTGCAATAATAAAACATAACAATTTAAGAAACTGACACTAATCACCCAACAAGCACAAACCATACAGCAGCACACATCACACAACACACGTCACACCTCAGAAACCAATGTAACAGTGATAGACTAGCACACCGCACCAAATTCACTGAGTTTCCCAAACACTCACCACAGAATTCACACTGCCCCACATACTTCTGATCGATAACTCGAACACAACAAACTAACGTTATGCGAATAATGCAGTACAACGGGTTTGATTAGGCCTAGTACGGGTTTATGACCTAGCCAAGTTGAAGCAAGTCTTCAACCACGCAGAAATTCTCTACGTTTATATGTGGCTTATTTTGTCGATAGATTATCCCCTAAGAACATGGCATGTACCAAACAAACCTTTAATCTCTCAAACTCAAAACCAATACCCAAACCTTCTACTTACTTCGTAAGCCCTCAAAACAACCAAATAGTTTTCACAACTTTATCAACAAAAGTTAATGCGAGCGTCCATTTTGACCAACTAACAATTGATGGCGCTCTTCAAAAATATCTCCAACGGTCCAGTAACACACCATTGATCTTTTAACCGCTACATGTTGCATGTTACGATAGTAAGATATGTTAAACCTCCAACAGTATGACAATGTCCAATTTTATGATTGTGTTCCATAAAACAGGGAAAGCCACGATCAAACTTTTTTCCCACTTTGTCTACAAAATAAGTTTACAGAGCAAAATCTGTCACTACTGGCACTCTGCCTGACCGCGGTCCGTGGGAAAAGATCCTACTCAACGAAACTTAAGGGTGCGACCTACAAGGTCTGGGGAGAGTAATGTCGTGAGTCCTATAACAGTAATTTTTGCAACAATTCTCTGGGTTTATTGTGCTTCCGATTGATGGTTAATCTAATAAGATAATGACACATCTCAAAGGAAAAACCATTCACGTTTACAAGCAACCCTTCCATTGCTGTTCGAAATACTAGCCTTTGTGTTTTTAATTTTTGGTCATGTCTAAGACAAGTTTAAAGGACTTGTTCTTACACCCCAAACAGTACCAATTCTCCTGATCTTCTTACTTAAGCCCCTCCCACAATTGTCTGAAATTCACCCTTATCCAGTCACAATCTCAGTTTATTGCTTCAGGTTGAGTATAGAAAAGCTCTATGTGTAAAACCAAAACACTCTCAGTACAGTTCATGCTTTGTAATTTAAGCTTTGGTAATCTGCATTGTTTGAATTAACAGTCAATCAAAAAGCTGGGCCAATGGAGTGTTTCTGTACCCCCCCCCCCTTCCTACAAGAAGTGTAGTTTAGGGCATATAATCAGGGAACTTTGAGAGAGTATATAAAAATGTCCCGGACACTTGCGCTATCATAGTGTTTAGACTTCTTGTACAAGTGATACCAAAACCGGGTACATTTTTAACAAAATTGTCTTCAGTTTTCGAGAGATGTTGTGGACATATACGTGAAGAAATTTCCGTGATGAGTTACAGGCTAATCGATTGCGCTCTGTTAATTGGTACCATATATCATTTCCAAGCAGAAATTGTTAAAGCTTTTAAAGATTAAGTGCAACTTACCGATTCAGGTGTTGTAGGCCTATACACATTTCTGGTATGGAACGATCGGGTACGGTATAGACGAATCCGATTAGCGCTTGTTTTAAGTGACTGTATGCCGCCATCAGTAGGGTCCATCAGCCTAAAGTCGTCTTCCTTTGTTGTTTACATGAATTTCAAACCCTCATATTTAGTGAAATTGGAGAATTCAAGATACAAATTAGTGTACAACCATCCATGATAGAGGTAAGCAAGGAAATCGAAAGATTTAAAGGTGATGGATCCCAGTTATGGCCGACTGAAATCAGACCATCACTTGCTGTCCGGATTCGTGTATATCAGGATAATCATCAACTGATCAATAAAGGTAAGGGTCAGCTGGAACTTATGTGGCTAAAATATTCATTAAATTACTTAGATTTCATATGAATGTTTGCTAGTGAGACTTGAGTATTTGTTAATGCCAAGCACAAGACGTTAGTTGGTAGTACTATGAATAAAAAATCCGGTCTCAAATTTAGTTTATGAAACTTTCATATTGGAAAATATAAAAGGAAAGTTGTAGGCTAAGACAGTCAATGGCTACGACGATTACAACTCGGATATCTGCTGGAAGTTTTAAAATTAACTGAACTATGTAAAAATCCCTAAACTTTTTTATTAATAGTGTAACAGTGACGTATTTTGATTAAGATCAAAGCATGTTGGATGTAACCATTTATGAAGTACCTGAAGTAAACCCTGTGTAATTAGAAAGATCTTTTAAATGTCTTCAAACAATAAGTGTTTTTTTTTTTTTTTTTTGGAAGTGACAGACAAGAGGTTATCAAGGACAGTAAGAATGGCCACGTTCAAGTGTAACCAATATCTCGATGAATTAAATATTAGAGAACGATAACCATGTATTAAAACAAGACAATGCACGATCTGGGTTCATCCGAGTGATGAACTAAGATACAACCATCTACAACACATTAGAAAAACAGTTGTTTTGGTGGCGAATCAGGCATTCAGAGGGGGCACTGGATTAGTATCAATTACCCCCCCCCCCCCCCCGAATTTAGCTGAAAGTCACCAAAGGATGGCAAAGATTAGGAAACCAATTTTTCTGATTGCTGCATCAAACAGTGTTTCTGCTCCCTTTTGGGAGGGAAAAGACGATAACAAGGGACTTTTTTATTAATCATAATTTGTAAACTGAAGATGATTTTTTCATCTCATGATTAACACATGAGAGTGCATTGAATTTATTCTGCTCTAATGTAGAAGCCCAGGTTGTTTGTTCATTCGGTGCAACAATGTATTTAGTTCATTTTAACTGCGAAAAAGAGACATAAATGCAATAAAATTATAATCATATCGAAACAGCATGGTCCCGAATAAGACAGGGCAGCACATGAGTGTGTTAATTAACCCCGTGAGTTTATCTCAGGACCACGCATGGTCCCCTAATCATAATGAGTGGACCAATAAAAGGTAAGGGTTTTTACTAAGGATGAACGAACCAGGAATGAACTTACGCAGAAGATTTGTTTCGAGTTTGCACAGGTATCATATACCTTCTCCTTTGTCAACCTAGAAAATGACGTTCTCCGCGTCTCAAAACAATGCAAAGTTTACCTACTTGGTTTTATTAATTAAAATTAGGTCAGGTGACAGTACCACACGACAGAGTTTGTCATCCTCTAAATATCTTTAACCCTTGGTGTTTTTCTCTGAAATGGGTCATGATATTCCATAAAAGTCAGAAAAGTTCACAATTAACTGATCAAACCTTTTCTTGCAAAGTACTTAATTTTTCGGAGAAATATATCAGGGCAAACATGCTATGTGCGTTGTGAACCACGATCGTCAATGACAGCAAACACTTAAAGAGCAATAGCGACTGACTTACTAGACTAATTTTGAAACTTCAGCTAGTCCCCACAGACCTCTTGTTTGCGAACAGGTATCCTTTATCATATTTTAGGACTTAAACAAATATGTAACTCTACTAAGTTTTGGAAATGGGGTCCCCAGTAAACGGTGGGATGGTTTAGTCCTGACTAGGACCCGCATCGGTATTACCTACCTTACCCATGCCAACTTACTTCACGGGGATGAAAGACCATATTGTATTCCCTGTGATTGTGCTGTCACCGTCAGTAACGTTCTCGTTGACTGTCATGAATACTCCCATATTCACCTGAAATACTACTCCGTGTCCGACCACAAAACCTTGTTTGATGAGACAGATTCTTACCTTATTCTGGGATTTCTCAGAAAAAGTGGACATAATCCCGCTTCTGCCTAGCTAATTTATTAAAAATTGACCCCACTTTTACAATCCTTACATAATTTAACCCAGTGGCGTAGCTACAGGAGGCAGGGCGATCCCCCCCCCCCCCGAGCTCGGAGTATTGAAAAACTCGGAAATTCGCCACCGATCAACTTAACTGCGGATTTCCAGACTCTTTTTTCGTGAAAAGCTCCATAAATGTAGTTATGTGATGAGAAAAAAAGGGAAAAAACTCCTTGCACATGCTTAAATAAAAAAATATCACACTAAAAATTCCTCAAACGGATTTATGCAGAAAATTAGCTTCATACTATGGTCGACAGTTGAAGGCCACTGCCTTTTTTCGAGTAATAACGAGACTAAACTAGCCCCTATAGCGGTATATAAACAACCCTATTGGTATGGTTACCGCCATATATTCCGAGAAATCCATTACCTTGTAATAAATGTTGGTCAGACACCCCTGTGTTCCGACAAGTCGACCGTTGATGAATTTAGAGATTGTCGGAACATAGGGGTGTCGGAATATAGGACAGTCACCATTGGTTTTCATTAAAATTCTGTTCTTAAATAAAAAAAAAAAAAAAGATCCCAAACTTTAACATATCTGTTGTAATTGGTCCGTTGCTCAAACATACAAGCATGAAATACATGCTTTTAACAGACTGGTATTACGATCTGTCCCCGGTTTGCACTTTATCAAAGGTCAGTAATGTCAAGTTAAATAACCCATTAACTACTTACATACTTGCAGAATGTTATGTGACAGGAAAACACCAGGATACATATGCCAAGTAAAAAAATGAAAGACAATCGTATCCAGAGGACTCTATTGCAGGTTTTGGAATGAAGGCAAATTTTAAATTGTGACTTGTGATAAAGGGGACGTTATTTAAAAATGAAATGGGAGTCGTTGATGATGTTTTTTCGATTAAAGCCTAAATCCCCGGCTTCCAGTTTTGAGGCGTGTGTGCCCGATTTTTCAATGGCCCATATGTCGCTAAGGACAACGACGCATGTACGTGGGTTGGTAAAGTAAGACTTGGACTTGCGTGAAGCTCTAGGTATTCTCATAAAAACATAAAATGTTGAGACAAAACGGTTCTTTGTTCGCTTAAAGTCCGAGTTCTCCCAACAGACGTTTTTTCCAAAACGATAATTTGCCTATACTAAACATACATCTATACAAAAGTGTAAAAGAATCAAAAGTGAGTCAACTGCCGGTGTAAAAGTTTTTTACAGCATCTCACCACGGAGCTTTCGTCTGTTAGTTCAGACCCCTTCAACGTGAATGTACAACTCAAGTTTTCTCAGTGGTATAACTTGAAAGAACTTGAAAGTTAAGTGTTGAAACAGGCTGCCACTGTTTCAATAGGCCTACTCTTCTTTTTTGTCTCTCAAGGGCGCACATCCATATCAAAGAAGTCCCTTTCATGGAAATTCAAACAAGCTACGCAGTAACCTTAGGATTTTCAAGATTAGTGATATTCACACTCTTAGGATGTGTCCATTTGTATTCAAATTTATAAATACTAAACTGCCTGAGATATCTGTCACATTGTTAACCCCAAAAGGTCCTTATATTTACCAAACCCCACAAGAAATAATGCACCTTTTTTCAGTTACCAGGCATAATTCTAAACATGGGAAACTACTATACTGCTGAATAATTATTGTTACCAAATCTGCAGTGATCTTCCAGATGATATTAAAATTTCTAGATCTTGTGCAACTTTTAAAGACAAAGTCAGATCTAATTAGACAGACAATTACTCTGCTTACCTTTTATGCCAAGTTGGACTCCCCTCCCTCCTTTTGCCATCCTTCTGGCTTTAATAAACATTAAAGGCATATTTTTATCATCCCAAACAGTTCCAATTCTCCCAACCTTCTTACTTCTAGCCCCTCCCACATTTATCTAAAACTCATCTTTATCCAGACACAATCCTAGTTTATTGCTTCATGGCTTGTCCCAGTGGCCATACAAGTCCATAATGTGTAATCAAGACACTCTCAGTGCCCATGCTGTGTAATTTAGCTATGATGCATTGTTTGAATGTGATGCCAATCGAAGAGCTGCACCAATTGAGAATTTTGATGTATGTATACTGAAACTGTAGTTTAGGGTGATGAATGACTGCCTTTAAGTGTTCTGTTTTCTTAGTCTTTTTATCTTTCCTTCTCCTTACTTTAAAGGTCGCTAGCAACAATAAACATATAACTGTTTTCTAGCGTCCTGTTTATAACTCTACATTTTGCCATTGCATCTTGATTTTTATATGCATCTATGTAAACTGGTTTATAAACGAAATACACTGAACTGAATTCGTGCAATAAAAGAATTCAAAGTGTACATGGCTGTAAAAAAGATCATGATGAAGTGATATCAGTGTCTGCCCATACAAAGTTTACACACTACAACAGTCGGCTTGAAATTTGAAACCCGTCCATTCTAAGGTGCGCTACACCGGAAACCAAAAATGGTTAATACTGAGCCAAACGTTGTCAAATATTTGATCGGTTTCATTTAGGTGCGCGTTTAATCCTGCAAAGATTCAATAATTTCGAACCACCAAACGTTTTATACAGAGTCTGGACGTTAGCTTTGAAATAAACGATTTTATGTGGAATGTCTTCGTGAGCATGCTTGTTGTTAGCATGAGCTTGGAATTTGGGTCATTGGGGTTTGGGACCACAGCACCGCTTTCTCTGCGTATGCCTATACAAAACCGCACTGGTACACGCATACCTTCCTAAGAGCCCTTTGTTTCTTTATCGAGAAATATTTACATTTTCATCCTGAAAAAAGACGCTTTCCATCCCTTTTTCAGGTAGAGGTTAAGCTCCGAGTGGCCGCTTTCAATCGAAGGTACCGGAGCTTGTTCAGGCAATTTGACAGAACTAACTTTTCGGCCGATACTAATCGTCAAATAGAGAAGGTGTTGTACATTGGAGACTCCGCCTTAGAGGATCAAGCAAAATTAGCACAGGTACTTTAAATAATTTCCATTTGTTTCAACTATTTGCTTTATTGAAGTTTCATTTATTCCTTGCCAAATTGAAATGCAATTATATCACTCAGGTTTAATTGCCGAAATTACTCTAAAACTCTTCTTTTTGAGACTGTCTCACACAACTAGTGTGGTTTGCAGTGTCATTCTTTCGGGGACCGCACACAACATTTGACCTACACCAAAAACAAAGAGGTTCATGTTTACACCATTTTTGCATATCCTACTCTTAAGGTATAAACCTCATCGAATCACAGCAAAACACTGGTTTTGCACTTTGAATACTTTGACCCTCCATTAACTTTTACCGTCATCTAAAGAATTTGACTTATTAAAAAACGTATGAGGACTTTCGGTTTGGAACCATTAGATTTATCAATATGATCTGTTAGGGTTCGTTTTCTACAATAGGAACTTTTGTGATTCCAAATGAATTTTGACACTCTCCAGGAGCAAGTGATGACTGTATGCTGTATGGCAAAGAAATTTTACGCGTAGATTTCTAACTCCTATCCCCAAACTGTTGGAAGCGCCGACTCCTCTCGGAGACTCAAACGGAGGGGCAGAAGTGTTGATTTGCTCAAAGTTCTATTCGGGGATCTGCACAAATAACTATGGATAGGTGACACAAATCTCCAAAGACATTGCAGAGAAATCCTAAGATTTAGCTGGCAGGAGCTTCCCACAATAACAAATTGGACGGCGCACAAGGGTCACGTGCCGCGGGAATGTAATTTCGTGGTTGCAGTTTTAGCCTTGTGCACCCTTCTTGCTGCGTACCTAACCAACTGTGCGTTTTTTAATACAATCGTATGAAGCGCTGTTTTTTAAACGTGTGGTGAAATGTTGCTGCAAATGAACGCGGGTCAAGCAGAATATTTCGAAGCCCTTGAATGTACAATGTACTACACGCACTCTGATGACGCACAGGTGTCAAATTACGATCGATGGTGTCGCAGAATTAGGCAGTACAAAACACTAATAAGGTCAGTTTCTGAGTTGGTTTATGGATTAGAGGTAGAGTTAGAGTTAAGTTAGGGTAAGGCATTAGTGTTAGGGTTAAGTTAGTGTTCCTTACATTCCGCGGTGCTTTTACCCTCTTCAAGCCCAGTTTTAAAATGTATGTAATGGTCAGCCGTCATCAGTAGCCGGGTTTTTTCAACCCAGTTCTACAAACACAAATAAAAATTTGGTCGAAAGGTCATTGCAATTTACTTCGCTCCTACTTACCTGTCTATTTCTACAACTAATGCACTAAATCTGCTCTGCGCATGCGCACCTGGCATAAAAATAGCACCGTCCTTCCCTACCACTTCCGCTTGGACCTCCCAAGAAGAGGAATAGCCCTCATCCTTCTAAATCTGCCATCTCAAGAAGTAAAACGTGGTTTCCTCTCGCTGCGCTTTTTTTAAGTGTTTTCCGTTGGATTTTCGTTGGATTTTCTGTGGATCTCCGATCGAACTGGATCGTATTCTTTGCCCAACGCTCCCGACGATAAGTACCAAGCTTATTTTTGTAGATTTAAGCTCCTTTTGAGTGGGTTTGTTAGCCATCCCAACCGCCTTCGAGCCCTGGTTAGGCCTACGGCTTCGTTAACGTGGTTAGGCTTCTAGCCTAACGCTTCATCACGTATGGTAGGCTATAGAACTTCGTTTTCTTTCCCCCCAGCTTCCGTACCCTCCCCCCTTACCCTACGCCGGTATAGGGGTTTTCCTTCCCCCTTTTCACCTCAGGGAACTCCCTGGTCATTTTCAGGGGTTCTTTACTTTTTTTGGTCTCCTTCCCGGGTTTTTCGTCCCGTTTCTTAGGGTGAGACCTCTCGCCGTAGCCCTTCGTTGAGTCGGCGTTTCCCGCGCATAGATTCCCATTGTTCTTTACGTGACTTTATAGACTGGTTAGGGCTTTCCTGCGGTTTTTCCGGCGGGCTCCTAACATCGTCACGGTTTAGGCCTACCTGACTCTAGGCGTGGGAATTTCTAGGACATAACCTAGCTTTCATCTACTCTTAGCCCTTGAGTACTGAGGCCTTACTTTGGTTACCTTATTTTGTTAGGTTAGATCTTTTAGGGGTTGTTGAACCCTCTAGCTAGACATGTGTTAAGTCTGATCTTGCTAGCATATTTTTGTTACACTCTTGTCAGTACCTGCGGGTTAGTCCTATTGGCCTCGCCTAATTGGTTGCCTGTCACCTTGCTAGGCTTCATGTACTTTCTTTTTTGGTTAATTCCTTGTATATAATTTTTATGTCTTGGCCTATGCCACCTTGTTAATGTTAGTTGATGCTCTAAGTTGAGTTTTGGCCCTCTTGCCTGGGCCTTACTGCTACTTATATTTTTGTTTTCCTGAGTGAATTCTTTACAGATGGCTTCCAGGAAACAACCAGTAAAGTGTTCCCAGTGCTCAGTAATCAGACCAGGACGTGACTGGGACTATCATGACACTTGCCCCGCCTGTAGGTCTTGTACTCGCCAAAAGCCATGCGAGCGCTGCATTGGGTTTACACCCCAGCAATGGGAAGAGGTGGAGACCTGGCTCACGGGAAGGAATAAAGCCCCGCAAGCTCAAAGTGATTCAGCAAACAAATCCGAGAGTAACTTGTCTCCCCCCTGGAGTCTGCCAGTGGGACTGGTTCGACTATTCAGACTCCAGGTGCGGGCCAAAGCCCTTCTGCTGCTGGCACGAAGGCACCTTCAAGTGCACCCAAAAAGGGGACTAGAACTGCCAGGAAAAAGTTACCAAAGAAAGACAAGGCATCAAAACATAAATCTTCCCAAGGGAGTAAGGATGCTCCAAGGAGCAGTCCGCAAGCTCTACAAGCGGAACAGTCTCAGAGAATAAGCCCTGTCTCAGACATTTCATCTGAAGATTCAGATGCGGACCACCGTCGAGGTAGACCTGTGGAGAGAACTAGGTCAACCCACCATTCCAGATCCCCCTGTCTTCGGACAGACGTGCCCAAGAGAGAAGGGAAGACAGAGAATGGCTCCTTGCCCAGATTACTTCAACCTTAGGCCCACTTTTACAAAATCAGACTTTGCCAAACGTAGAGCACCCTTCCCCCCAGCAACCAGACCCAGATGTTCTGGATTGCATGGCTTCGGAGGGTTTCCCAGAGGAGGACCCTTTTGACGTTACCCAAGGGAGCTCCCTGGACCCCCCTCAGTCCCCTTCAGAGGATGAGGATGAAATTGAAGACCTGTCTAAAGGTGCAGGTTTAACTGCTGAGGCTGTCTCAAAGGCCATCCAAATTTTTAAGAAACACCTCGGGTTTAAAGACACAGCCCCAGTAGCACCCTCCAGCAGAGTCTCTACCCTTACGTCCACAAATTTGTACTCAGTACAGGCCCCACGCATGCCAGTAGACGCTGTGTGCTATGAACTGTTTGATGCAGTGGCTAAAAAGAAACGCTGGATTTACACCTACCTGGCACCTACATCTAACTGCATGGAAACTATCAGGGATACCTTCAGAGCGGGAGGCCTTTCAGCAGGCGCTGCCTCTCTGGCATCCCACTCAAGGAGACCTTCCACCCTTAAGACTTATGATTCAAGAGTCTCAAGGTTCATCAAGTGGTCGCTGGATCGAGAAACAGATCCCACTACGGCGTCTTTAGCAGAGGTTTCTGAATTTCTAACTACACTTTTCCAGGAAGGCTTGCAGGTTTCTACTGTGCGCAATTACCGCTCAGCGATAGCTGCAGTACATAAAGGGTTTTCAGATGGCTCCACCATAGGTTCTAATTCTGCCATCCTACACCTCCTTCAGGGTGTGGGCAACTCACGACCTCCTAGGAAAAAGCTCTGCCCAGCATGGTCCATTAATGATGTTCTCCATTCCCTGGCAATGCCCCCCTACGAACCTATTCAAGATTCAAGGCTTCCAGATCTAACAAAGAAAACGCTCTTTCTCATAGCTGCTTCATCAGCACGAAGGAGAAGTTGTCTACATGGCCTAACTACTAAACCGGGTCACATTCGTTTTGAAGCTCATGGTGTGCGTCTGATTCCAGATATAGACTTTGTTCCCAAGGATCAAACCCTAGATTTTATCCCCGGTGACCTCTTCCTCCCAGAAATTACTTCCATTTCTTCTGAACGAGAAGACAGGAAGTGGTGTCCTGTTCGATCTTTGAAGTGGTACTTGAAGAAAACTAAGCATCTCAGGCACTCAGAACGTCTCTTTGTTTTGCAACGCCATCCATACTCAGCAGCCTCAAAGGACACTATATCTAAGAAGCTGGTCCAAATGATCATTCCATTTGCTCATGATCAACCAGTAAAGGCCCATGACATTAGAGGCCAGGCTACTTCTAAGGCTCTATTTGCCGACGTACCACTCAGGGATATCATGAAGGATGCAGCATGGAAAACCCCATCAACATTCGTGTCTTGCTATTTAACGGACACACTTAGTGCCGAGGCAGTCTTTGGTCGCGCGGTGTTGACTGGCTCCGTGTGCAGACCTCCACGTATGTGATCCCTCCCACCATCAGGGCGGTGCCACTCAGTGCATTAGTTGTAGAAATAGACAGGTAAGTAGGAGCGAAGTAAATTTCCCAAAACTTATGTGGTTTGGGAATTTACGAGCGACATACTTACCTGTCTACATAACCCACCAACCCTCCCCACATGACAGTGTGGAGGCTGCATGACAGTGTGGCGACTGCAAGCTTAGACCTTTTCACGGGATTTTATTTCAAGTCAACCAGACATCTCCTACACGACTCAGACTGACTTTCCTGCTCAATCATCCCCGATGCTGCCTTCAAGCAGGACACTTCATAACGAGTAAGTTGGTTTCCCTTTCAGTTAATTTTTAATGTTGGTATGGTACTCTGTTTTAAGTAGTTCTGACAGTGGGGTTCCATGTGCTGTTCAGATTTAGAAGGATGAGGGCTGTTCCTCTTCTTGGGAGGTCCGAGCGGAAGTGGTACGGAAGGGCGGTGCTATTTTTATGCCAGGTGCGCATGCGCAGAGCAGATTTAGTGCATTAGTTGTAGAAATAGACAGGTAAGTATGTCGCTCGTAAATTCCCAAACCACATAAGTTTGGGGGAATTTTCTGCAACTTACAACTATAATTTTTCATGGATTTACCGTAGGCAATTGTCACGAAATAGTCAACATGTTGTGACAAAGTAAAGACCAAACGTGTCCCTGCGGCTCTTTGTAGTAATTTGCTTGACTCGCGTTTATTTGCGACAACATACCCAATGTCACCATACGCTTGTAAAAAAACAGCGTACGATTGCGTTTAATAATTAGGGGATAAATGCGAGGGTACCCGGTCTTAAATGTGATTTAAGACCGACGATGACGTCATCATAGAGGCTGAGCGGACCGAGGCGATAGCCGAGGTCCGCTGCCTCTGTGATGACGGCATCGGAGGTCTTAAATCACATTTAAGACCGGGGCACCCTGCTTTTATCCCCATTCATAAATACTTTGAGAAAAATTGGTGAAAAACATGAAAAAATTTAAAAAAAAAATGGTCAAATTTTAGAGATCAAGTTTTAATTCTCCTCAGTTTTTTAGCCCCCATTGTGACGTATCGATATCTTGAACTTGAATTGATGCTAGCAAGACGAACATTCTGAACTGCATGTCGCGACCGATACGCTCAGTAACATCTTTAATTTGCTTCATTTTAGAGAACTATATCGGCTATTTTGCAAGCAAATGTTATTAACAGAAAAACACTGACCACAGTATCGCATCGTTTTTGAGATGAGGTTGAGCGAAAAGTCAAGGAAAGTTACTAACTTCTCGTTATCTGTGTTTACAGTTGTGCGAAGAGCTAGAGCTAACGTTACATACTATATATGCAGTGAGAGTGAGTTAGCCCGGCTTCAGATTGAGGCAAGTGCCACCTGGAATGGTCAGTAATGCCACCATGTTTTTTTGATTCCCTGACATGTCTATTAACAGAAAATTCAGGTATATGGGTATCTTCGGGTGGGTTGGGGAAATATAGCGGGGTATCTGCCAAGAGTCAGGGTGATGAAAAATAAAAAATTTAAGGGGTAGGGGAAAGTAAAATGGTTATTATTGTCATCTAGAAACTCGAGAGTTGCAAACTACCCCTCAAAATACTTGCAAAGAAATTATCTTTTTGTTCATATACAGATTTTGAGAATCACGTGACTTTTGAGGTCATTAAAAGCCAAAATGGTACGAAATTTGACCTTTGACCTAAATCTTGACTATGCTATTTTAAAATGTAATTGTGTACAGTTAATCGATTCATTTGTCCTAGTGTGACCTGAAATGATTATATTACATGTCTTCAGACAATTTTAGGCTACTTATGTTCCAGGGTTTGCACTTAGGAAGCACCAGTGTCGAACGAAATGTTAACTAGTAAAAAATCTGTTAGAAAAACATAGTTTTCCAACCCGAAAATGACAATCTATTCATGGTTAATGAGAGTTACAAGCTGTTCACCATCTCGCAATCATTTTTATATCTACTTAAGCATCCCTTGTAATAGCAAATTTATTAATTGCATATCTACATGTCCATATCGATACCCCTGTCCCTTTGTAATACCTAAAAAGGTGCAAAACAATACAATGAAATATCAGTACTAATAGCTTCAAATTGGACAGGAGATTGAGGTAAGTGCAATCTGGAGTGGTTATTATGGGCTATGGCCCACAGGCATCTCACAGGCAACCCTACAACTCTCCGTCGCAATATTTTTTGGAAACGTTACGGTCCGCTGGACACTAAATCAAGTGGTATTAGTAAATATTTTGGGTCTCGCCCGTTCAAAATGGCTGCCAAAAACAAAATGGTGGCAAACATTTTGAACATTTTGTATTAAATAATAATAAAGAAAATATTCTTGAAAAACATTTTTGAGGGATCGACTTTTAAAATTTAGTCATATTTTGTAACAAGTATTCCAGAATTAATTTTTGGGACGGTTTTGGTGAGATTAAGGTTAACCAAGATGGCGGAAAAACAACAAAATGGCTGCCAAACTAAATGAAATATTTCCAAAAAATTGTGAAAAAAAATGCAAATTTCCACATACCTCAATCACAATGATGTAAAATAATGTTTTCAAATAAAGGCGAAACTTGACAATCCTAGATACAAGAGCATTTGTCATTCAATATGTCGGAAATGCACTGAAGAAGTAAAAACAATACAGTAAAAATTCCCCACAAAAATGAGAAAATAATTAAAAAAATGCAATCATAAATGTCAGAAAATAATCACTAAAAATATATTTCGACTAGAAATTTCTAATATCTTTATAGAAAATTGTACATAATTCCCAAAACATGATATCTGGTATTTTATGCAGGACCCCATACTAACCAAGACCATTATGGGCCATAGCCCATAATGACCACTCCAGATGGCACTTACCTCAATCTCCTGTCCAATTTGAAGCTATTAGTACTGATATTTCATTGTATTGTTTTGTACCTTTTTAGGTATTAAGAAGGGACAGGGGTTTCGATATGGACATGTAGATATGCAATTAATAAATTCGCTCTAACAGGGAATGCTTAAATAGATATAAAAAGGATTGCGAGATGGTGAACAGCTTGTAACTCTCATTAACCATGAATAGATTGTCATTTTCGGGTTGGAAAACTATGTTTTTCTAACAGATTTTTTACTAGTTAACATTTCGTTCGACACTGGTGCTTCCTAAGTGCAAACCCTGGAACATAAGTAGCCTAAAATTGTCTGAAGACATGTAATGTAATCATTTCAGGTCACACTAGGACAAATGAATCGATTAACTGTACACAATTACATTTTAAAATAGCATAGTCAAGATTTAGGTCAAAGGTCAAATTTCGTACCATTTTGGCTTTTAATGACCTCAAAAGTCACGTGATTCTCAAAATCTGTATATCAACTAAAAGATAATTTCTTTGCAAGTATTTTGAGGGGTAGTTTGCAACTCTCGAGTTTCTAGATGACAACTAATAGCCGTTTTACTTTCCCCTACCCCTTAAATTTTTTATTTTTCATCACCCTGACTCTTGGCAGATACCCCGCTATATTTCCCCAACCCACCCGAAGATACCAATATACCTGAATTTTTCTGTTAATAGACATGTCAGGGAATCAAAAAAACATGGTGGCATTAATGACCATTCCAGGTGGCACTTGCCTCAATCTGAAGCCGGGCTAAGTGACTGTGCAGCTAGCACTGTGTGTGGTTAGCAGATCTTACTGTACTACGGGAAGGACAAACAGACGTAGCCTAGGTGTTGTTATGGGTCAGACACGGTGATATAAATTCTTTGTAAGAGATGGAAGCAATTTTAAAATGCGCTTTAGCCTTTAAAGACTGATATTACAGGTAAACTATACCATGCTTCCTTAGGAAATTGCCACTCAGGCTACTGGGCTTGACGATTACTTTGCTAGCCTGTGGGCCAAACGCGAGTAAGGTTACTGTTGTTTCGCGCTGTTTAGACAGTCTTAGCTAGCCCTTGAACAGGGCTGTGTGTTACGTTACATGGCCCATGTAACGTAACACACAGCCCTGTTCAAGGGTTAGTCTTAGCGGAATTAGTAACCCCAGCACTGTCACTGTTCCAAAGCCTGTGTATATTGTCGCTAACCTTAGACACTCTAGTAGGCGTAACAATAGTGTAGTTAGGCACATTTTATTTGACCCCCCCCTCCCCCCCCCCCCAAAAAAAAAAAAAAATTAGGAGAGGATTAACACGTTAACAACAGTGCCAGTCATCGCAGCTCAGTGTATGCATTTCTAGCCTAGGGCCTAACTTGTTGGACCAATAAAACAGAATGTGAGTGTGATAAAAATATCCATTTGTGGAAATTGTGGGGAGCAATGATTCCTAAGCCTACGCTAGGGTAACCTATGTCTTTATCACTGCCTGTTATTATTCTTTGGAATGGTAACTCTGAAGACTGGGGTATCAACTTGATGCAGTGTACAGTGTCTCAGTGTTACTGTTTATCTTGCTAACTTACTGTATGTATGGCATTACAGCAGGCCTACATGTGCTGTGCAAAACTATATGGGGGTGAATATGGCATGTTGCTATGGCAACCTAGCATTAGCTTAAAATATTGTACACATTAAGGATAGTGATCACATTCAATTCAATTCTCCTTACTTCTTGAAAACCATTCGAGACTGGTCTCGAATGGTTTTCAGCCAATCAGGATGCAGGAAATCAGTACAAGTATTTATGAATTATTATTATATTATACATCCCATAAAACTACATTCCCACGGCACGTGATCCTACAGTTGCGTCCGTTTTGACTCGCACGTTACCGTTGGTGTGCTCCTTCCAGCTAAAGCTTGAGATTTCTATGAGACCTTGTCACGGACTTATATACATGGGCAGAGCGTGAAACGTGTATGTCCTATTCACAGATGGACAAAAAGGCGCATCAAGATGGCCGCCGTGAAGGTATAAATCGTCTGATTTGACGACGACTCTGCTATATTTTAGATAAAAGTTAAACTTAAATGGGAAAGAATATCATATTCCTGCAATATGTGAAGTGATGTTGACCTTTCATTGCCACATTTCAAAAATTTTCAAAAAACTTCCTTGCAAAATCTGGGAACTGACTGGAGTAAGTCCAAACTCTCACACAAAATCATAGCAGACAGCCATCTTTGTGCGCTTTTCTCACACGTACGGTAGCGACAATCTACAGTGTAGTATGCTCTGTCCATGTATAGGAAGTTCGTGGACCTTGTGCATTGACGATGCACTGCCGTCATCCTTGTAGGCAAACAATGAAACATGAAAGTGTAGCAGACTGTGCGCGTATTCGACTGGTTGGCAAATCAGCTGTCTGCATTTGTCTGCGTTGGTTTGTTTAGCCACAAAAGAGGGCGTATTTTCCGCTATGTGACATCATATGCACAAGTCTACTGTGATGAGAGTTCAGCGTTCAAATGCGCATTTTTAACGCCATTGCATACGCGCATTATACATTTTTCTGTGTGTAGTCCGGGGTAATTGTCACTCACTTCTGCGTCGTTGGAAAACGAACGCCGTAATTGATTTGTCGTTGTTTTGCAATCGTGGTTCTCTTAATGATCACGAATATTCGTGCTGTTTCATAATTAGCTTAATCAAGTCAAGGCATCCCTTAAGAAAAGATACTCAACCGGAAAAGTTTGTCGTGGAAATGGCGAATGCTTGTCTCTCGAACCTGGTAAGCTATAAGCATTATGATCAATTTTGTTGTTATTCTTGTATTTCACTTTAACAATTTTTCAGGATTTAGGATTACAAAATTTCGCCCAAGATACTTATATATATGGTGTATACACAGGTAAATGTATAGAATGTGTTAACGACACAGGGACGTCATTTTGGAGGAATGAAATAAAACACGTGGTCGCACCACCGAAGTTTGTGTAGAACAAACATGAGTCGATGGGCTGCACGCAGAAAAAGAATCTCCCTCTTTTGTAGAAGACCGAGGCACGTTTATCATTAGTTCACCAATCAGTATCTTCCCTTTGTTTAAAGACCCAGTTCTCTCACCCCAAACAGTACCAATTCTCCTAACCTTCTTACTTAAGCCCCTCCCACAATAGTCTGAAATTCCGTATCAAGTTACAATCTCAGTTTATTGCTTCAGGGTGAGTATAGAAAAGCTCTATGTGTATAACCACAGCACTCTCAGTACAGTTCATGCTTTGTAATATAAGCTTTGGTAATCTGCATTGTTTGAATTAACAGTCAGTCAAAAAGCTGGGGCAATGGAGAGTTTCTGTACCCCCCTACAAGAAGTGTAGTTTGGGGTGAGAGGATTGGTCCTTTATGTTGGTTTTTTAAAGTCTATTATAGAATGCTTTCACGATGTGAAGTCACAAGTGGAACGTAACGCCCACACATGTTCCCGTGAAGCAATCACACATGGGTTATTAGTTGCTTCTCAGCTGCCACCGCGTGTTTGGTCTTACGGTAAAAGCATCCACCTCTCACGCGGAAGGCCCGCGTTCTATATCCAGGTCGAGTCGTACCAAAACTCTAAAAATGGAACTTACTGCCATTGTGCGTGATGCTGCGCATAAGCAACGGAGTAGGGAAAACAAGTCAGTGAGTCGCAACTGGAAAATGGACGTGGTCGGATCCACTTGAACCAATGCGGTAGAAAGTGGGCCGTAAAACTCCATTTAACTAATTAACTTACTCAGCTGCCACAATAGCTAGCGTGCACCACCAGTTTGGGGCCAGGCTTGTGAAATCAGTGAAATCTCTCATATTGAAATCATAAGCTTAGGATTGTTCTGATCAGTCTATAAAGAGATTTCACGCGTCGTCGCATTGGAAGCCGCCCCGTGAAAAGTAATCAGTGTTTTAGTGAAAAAGTCTTGCGTTAGTCGTCAGCTGCTTCTCAGCTGGTTGCACTAAATGCAGACTACATGAGATTTTGCTCGCCAAAAGGGGAGGGTTGTGACTCTTATAAAGGTCACGCACTTACATCACTGCGTTGCGCTTCTATTTTGCCATCATGCACGCGTCCAGAGTACAAGAGTTGTTACTAAGGTGCTGTCCTGCACGCGTATCGGTTACATACCTCATGGACCCTATGCATATGATGTCACAATGCCAGACGTACGCCCTTCTTTGGAGGAAAAACGACCCAGCAGCAAAAAATTTAAACAGCTGATTGGTCAACTAATCGTACATCCGTTTTACTTTACACACATGTGGCGAATTTTATTTCTTCCCTTATGTCTATGCTAAAATTTTCAAGAAAACGTTACAGACTTTTTTGACATGACTGACGCATTTGCCAAGATACTTTAGTGTAAATTGTCCCCATGTTCCCCCTTAAAAGATAATTTTACCCCACGATTGTACCATTTTATCGTCTAAATGACACTTTATAATACGTTAATGTTGGTGTGTTGTAAAATATCATCTACTGTGTACGGCTCACCGCTCCATACATGGTGGTGCGTCCATATGTTTTACTGTTATTTCTTTAGAATGAGGCCAGCCTATCGTCAATGCACAAAATGGTACCTATCAGTCTATGTTTTCTTTGATATTATATGTATTGCAATGCATTGCAATATTTCTTCGAATCAACAAAACAACAAGTTGTTCCAAAAAACTGATGAGTAATTGCATGCCCCGATCCCAGAAATACTCCACTTCAACCATTGGCCGCAGTTGCAGTTGTGAGAGTTTCAACTTCGGCTTAGGGCTTGACCACGGATTTACTACATACATGGACAGGGCATGTGACGTGTACGTCCTATGCGTAGATTGTGGCCACCGACTGGGAAAAAGGCGCTCCAAGATGGCCGCTGTGAAGCTATAGTTTGCATGATTTGACGATGACTCTGTAATATTTTCAACAAACTTTAAGTTTAAACTTGAACGGAAAAAATATCAGCTTCCTGCAATAACTGCAGTGATTTTGACCTTTCCTTGCATTATTTCGAAAATATTTCAACTTTGTTGAAAAATCTGTTGATTTCAACTACTTCAGCAAGTCTAAACTTTCTCACACAAAACCATAGCAGACAGCCATGTTGCTACGCCAATACTCACACTTACGGCAGCGACAATCTACGCATGCCTATGTTCTGCACATGTATGTAGAAAGTCAGTGGGCTGCACATAGATAGTTAGTCGCAGTAGAGTATCGAAGAGGTGACTTCATTTTTTATCTCAAAATGCAAGTTAAAGTTGGAAAACTAGAACTTCGACTAAATCCTGGACGCAGTCGCAGTCGCATTGGACGATAGAGAGGAATAACGTAATTTTAAATTCAAATTCAGTGGATCCGGGGCGGGGGGCATAAGTGCTAGGGATCTACTTGGATCGTGTTATTATGTATGTTAACATGTTGAACTGGATGACATCTTTTGCACTTAGATTTAACACGTTTAATGGCAACATCACGTGATTATGACGCACTGTTGTGGGCGTGGCAGGGGTGGAGAGACGCAGTTGGTCCTTCTGCCAAGGAAGATTACAAACTTTACGTCGAACTGAAAAACGATGTTGCAGTAGCTAATGGTGAGTTGGCAGACATTTACACTCGCAACTGAAATCAAAATGTCATAAATGGATTGCTGATTGGGTGGACACTTTTAGCCACCTAGTATTGAAATTTATGCACAAGTCATGGCTTATTTTTACTTCCAGTGTCACTGGGGTTTCAAAATCGTGTGGACATGATTTAGCACACACCATCCATTTAACAGCATACGACTGTTTGGTCATTCCTCTACCTCTCCCATATATACTCGAAGGAAGAATGAAAGCTTGTTCAATAATTACTGTATAGGAACATATAATCCGTGTTCAAATTAGTGCTTCACGAATGAATCTATGTCTAAAGCGCTACCTTGTTCACAAAAATATTGTTATTTTAGGAACGTGAATGGCCGTTGGTGAGGCAAATTGTGAGGCTTTCGTAAAAATATTTCAACAAAGTTCTGACATAATTGTATAATTGGACAGAAGCCTTCTCATAGTTAGTTTCCAAATTCTGTAAGGTCAGTTTCTAAAATAGAATTTTCAAGGAGAATGACTCCATATCATGTTGCTTCTGTATTTGCTCAATTATCACGTTGTTAACAACTACGAAACCTTGAAAATGCATTGTTAACGTAAAGATTGTATGAAGTGAAGTATTTGATAAACCAGTAACCACGACCATTCCATGTCATATTTGCTACCTCCAAACATAGACAGAAGTGAACACTCCATTTTGGGGGGAGAAGATATTCTTGTCCCAAACGGTAATTCTGTCCTAAAAACATATCTTAGCAGAGCGCCACTATTAGTTATAGCTGGCACACATTGTGTAAAAATTTTGAAAAATGGTAACCCTCAAAGAGCTGGAAATAGTATTTCCCAGTTCTTTCGTAGAGTCTTTTTCCAAAATAAGTTAGTTTTAAAAATTCATGTTGTTATTAATTTATTTAAATTAATTTCAAACATTGATCAAATTTATTAGAACGAAACTGCTGGCCTGAAAAATGTAATTCTGGGCGATACTCTCTAAGCGTCAAGAACCCACCATTAATTGGCCTGGAATTTGGAAAAATCGGACCCTGTAGGTATTTCCCAGTCTTTTGAGTAGATTCTACTCAGCAGCTTCTTGTTTGAGGTTTTGTTTGCAATCAAATTTTCTCCTTAATAGAAAACAAATCAGCAACTTGATAATTGATCAGAAAATTACCTGATAAAAAATACAGCAACCATTGATTCCAGTGGTCCTGTATGTTTTGGGGGAAAAATAGCCACCGGAATAGCCAGCATGCCAAGGTATTTTCCCAGGCTGCGACTCTTGGCTAAATTCAAAATCTACTGACTTTACGAAACATCAATGTTTGTGTCACTGCCCGAACTATCGGATATAGATGAACTACATTACTTTTTGAAAAATGTGAAAAGGTGGGATTACTTAAATGTTCAGAGAGGCTTATGGGAAAGACGTTCGTACACTGTATAATTATGTAATAGAAAAACGGCCTACCCGATTTTCATTACCGTTGTCCGAATTCGGCTGTAGGGGCAGGGCACAGTAGATTGCTAAGCTGCCCGAATGCGTTGCAAGTCTTTGTTATTATGTTTTTTCCTATTAAAATTAAAATTGTATACAGAGTTCTTTGTTTTTCGGGCAAAGGCATGAACGAATTATGTTGCGCAACACTTAAAATCAGGCTGAGGGATGATTGCTTCTTTAAAGCGACGGGCTTCCTTAATGTGTCTCGATTTTCATCATATTAATTTATCGTTAATATGTTACCCAGCCTATGACACTTTTCTATTTTTCTAGCAATTCTGATATTTATTCATTGTGAAGTAAATCTCCCGAACAGTGGCTTTTTGCGCTGCCCGAATGTGTAGCGATTTTTTAAAATCTTGTTCATTGTCATAAACAGTGAACTCAAAATGAGATGTTTTCCCCCTTTTTCCAGGCACAACTTTTTAAGACTTTGGTCACACTTAGGAGGGTTGTTTTGTGATGAATTTTTAAAAATTAATTATGGCTGCGAGATTTTTTGTTTCAATTCCCAAACAGTGGCAAACTTTATATCTTGCCGAAATTTGCCCCCTGTCCTCACCTGCACATTCTTAAAACAAAAATGAAAAGGGAAAAAGTCTTCTTTCAAATCAAACATCAAATGTCTTTAACGTCACAAACAACGTAGATACATTCATTCTTCACTCATAATACAAAAGGCATGTTCAGTTACCAACATTTCACAAACAATTTTGATATCCCGGAGTGTAATAGCTATTATGTCTGTGGGCAATGTACAGCACAGATTTTATTAACCTGTACATTTTACTCCTCAACCATCGCGCATTATTTATATTTGTATTAGTTTTAATGTCCCTGAATTATGTTATGGTGAAAACTATTTTAATGGTGCGTATCCGCCAAGGTTAATTGTTTGTGCAAACCAGGGAACCTAATTCGTGTTATTCGTATCATAAAGAGTGATATTAATAGTTAAAGCACTAACGATAAATTCCCAAGAACGAAAACAATTTTTATTCATGCCTGACCTTTGCTTACCATTCAGATCAGCCTGATTGCGGAGCTTACTGGAGATCTTGGTACGAAACTGACGACTTCCAGGGTGATGTTGAAAGACTTTATGAAGAACTGCGGCCGCTCTACGTTCAGCTGCACGCATTTGTCAGAAGAAAACTATATAATGAATATGGTTCTGATGTGATAGATCTCCATGGACCAATCCCAGCTCATTTGCTCGGTAAGCAAAAATTATAAAGGCTAAAATGTCTGGATTTTTATGTTTCGTCTCGGATTTCCAAAGAAAGACTTTAGCAATCCTTTTATAATTTTTTGCGTTAAAGTAAGATTGAGTGTTTAGGTAAATGTCACAGGAGACGTGCAGGAGGAGAAGTGAAATAGTTGATTTATTAGGCTAAAAACGTGATATGCATTTATTGAGAGGGTCCTTTGACAAGGGTTAACTACATTTTAACATTTTTGTTTACTTCTGGTGAACTACTTCATCCCTCCAACCTTCTTTAAATTTCATTTTTTCTTAATTTTCTTTTTTTTTTTTTTTTTTTTTTTTGTTCTTTCGTGTTTTTTTTTTTTTTTTGTTTTGCGTTGTTTTGATTTGTTGTTTGATTTCACTGAGTAAGCGTCATTACTTTTTTAGTGTCATGGAATCAGTTTTTAACGTTTACTGCAATTTCTATCTTTACGCATATAGGAGACATGTGGGCCGAATCTTGGGGAAAACTTTTGGATCTTGTCATTCCTTTCCCGAATGTATCCAGTATTGACGTTACTCCTGCCCTCGTTTCTCAGGTAAGAGATAAACAGCTTCTCCGTAGCACTACATATTTTAATTCGTGGATTTGTTAATCACAAACGTATTCACGCATGGGTGGTACTGGAAATAGAAAACGAAGACCAGGAGAAGTATATAGAATTTGAGATGTGAATGGTATTTCATCTGAACTGATAATCATTCTTGTATGGGATAAATCGTAGGACGATTGTAGTTTTTTTTTTCTTTTTTCAAACCACTGACAACCATTTTACTTCTTTTTGTTAGGGGTATGACGCATTGCGAATATTTAAAACTGCTGAAGAGTTTTTCAAGTCACTCGGTCTTATCGAAATGCCAGCAGCTTTCTGGGAGAAATCTATGATTGAAAAACCTACCGACGGTCGACAAGTTGTATGTCACGCGTCAGCCTGGGACTTTTACAACGGGGTTGACTTCAGGTATTTTTTCAAGCTTTTACCTGTTAGCTTTAAAAAAAAAAAATAAGGATTCCTTATCTTTATGCTACTATGTCCATTTAAGTTTTACAAAAACGTCTTCTATATTACGTGGGACATGGGGATTTCAACAGCATATCTTTTAATAATCTTTTAACGGAGTAAGGAGTGTCACTTGTTTTTCCTCCCATAACAAAATAGCACAGTGCACAGAAGTTACTGGGGAGGACTTTGCAGTCGTTCACCACGAGATGGGGCATATCGAATACTATCTTCAGTACAAAGATCAGCCCGTTGTTTATCGTAAGGGAGCTAACCCAGGATTTCAGGAGGCGATGGGTGATATGCTGATTCTTTCAGTGACCACGCCTAAGCATCTCCACGCTATTGGTTTGCTTCCTGAACTAATAGATGATCCAGGTACGTGTTCGTCGTCTGCAGGTTGACCCTCAATCACAAATTGCAGTTACTTAATGACAAGGGGTTGAAACCTTTGACTTTTGTTCATTAATATGTGGCTGAGGGCTACCAATCAAGTGGACAATCATTTATGATGGATTAATTTGGTATCTTAAAGTGTCTGTGGCTAACAAGAGTCGGGCGTACTAGAGCTCAAGAATGCTTAAACAGCCCAGTTTCTTAAAGGCCTTAAAATTCTTATTGCGACGGAACTTCTCTGACAGATTTAAATGAACGAATGGAATATAACAGGAAGGACAACACTTTCCTCAAAACAACGTTAAGTTTAAACATTCATAATTCAATTTCGAAATGACTCGGCAAACTACGCCAGTCCAATATAACATGATAAACAGTTGATCTTTGAAATGAAAATAAACAATTTGACCATTCTTTAATTTTAGAAATCGACTTGAATTATTTGATGACCATTGCTTTAGACAAGATCGCCTTTCTGCCTTTTATCTACCTGGTAGACCAGTGGCGTTGGAGTGTATTCGCAGGAGAGACTGAACCTGAGGAATATAATAACAAGTGGTGGGAACTCAGGTGAGTAATTCATTTTATTTTTACCTGGATACATACAAAGGAGAAAATCAATCTAAGATTGTAATTAATGACTGAAAAGTATAATCCATTTTTTGTTGAGGGTTAATCCTATTGTTCTGTCGGTTTTCGAAATGGTACGGCGATAACGAAAGTGACACCTTAATAATCACACTTAATTTTAACTCATTTCCTTAATTGAACAGGACCAAATACCAGGGCATTAAGCCTCCTGTTCTAAGAACGGCCAACGACTTTGATCCGGCTGCCGAATATCACATTCCGAGTGGAACACCACACATAAGGTAACTGTAAAATATGCTAAAAAACACTAAAAATTAAATATGGAAAGAAGCGCCAAATACTGCAATTAATATTTAAATGATTTAATGCAGCTTTTTTACCAATAGGTTTTATCCATGTTTACGAGCGAAATGGAAATGCACAACCTGAAGAGTATTTACAGTTGACGTCACTAAATTGGTTTAGAAGCAAAAATGACAGTGGTCACGTCGTCGTGGGCTCATTGTTTCTCAGCCAGCTAAACGTAATAAAATACAGTTTTTGCCCAGCAGTCATAAAACGAGACTTGTGATGTCAATAAATAAACTTCTCGAATTTAATAAATTGTAGAGAGAGAAAGAGTCGCTAGGGAGGAACTTTTATACATTTCCCTCAAATGGCTTCATTTCTAATCATTCTTAAACTTTACCTCTGCTATTGCGAAACTACAGGTCGGCCATTACGTCCCCATCAGTTGCAGAATTGAAGGTATAATGAAGGTATAACGTTTATCCCCTTGCATATAATGTCAAACCCAGTGGCGTGGTCACGGGGGTGGGGTTAAACCCCAGTGACCCAACCTTGCAATGCAAAAAAAAAACCCAACCTAAAATAGCGGTGTTTTCTCTCTAACCTTAGACTTTTCCGTCATGTCGTGCCACCCCCCCCCCCCACGTGACACAATCCTGGCCACGCGCCTGGTGACACCTTTCAGACACTTTTCAGTTTCATTAGGCACAAGGCAAAGGGATCACTTGATTTATGTGTCTTGTTTTTACAATAAGAATACTTTGTCTATTCGTTTTGCAGGGAGTTTATCAGTAATGTTTTGCAGTACCAATTCTACCAAGCACTTTGTAAAGATTCTGGACACAAGGGCCCACTTCACAAGTGTGATATTTACCAATCAGTTGAAGCAGGAACTAAACTGGGGTAGGCAAAATGGATCCCCCTTTCTGTTCTACAAATTGTTAATTTTAAATGCATATTTTAATTTTAGTACTAAGCGATGGAGGTTCAAATCAAACCATCTGAGTTCTCCACGATTGGACAGACTTCGCCATTTCATTTTAGGAGAATGTACAGCAAAAATGTCATAGCTTTGTACAAGAAGGATATCGAACAGAGGCACTTGCAAAAGAAGTCACCAGGTTTTTGATACCCGATCTTTGATCAACTTTGAGATAATAGAATGGTATTTAGTTAAACAACAATATTGGCAGGTTCTAATCAGAGTGTGATCACTTTTAGGGTTCTTTTATACGTAAAAATAGTGTCACCACTTTTGATTTATTTCCTAAAAAGTCTGACGGCATGAAAATTACATTTTGGAAACTTCAAGCACTAAAACCAGAAGCTATTCGACGGTTACATCATTATTAATATGATATAAACCTTACAAGGGTTACATCTTTTGTAACAATATTAAGATTAATGAATAAGAATGAAGGACTTAAAGTGTTAACGTCGATTGACGGATACATTTTATGAGCTTTGTGATTGGCTTTTTTTTTTTATAAAACTCATTTAAAGGACACGTAATAATATTGGTATCATTAGACATTGTTTTCGGAGTAATTTTTTTTTCATGAAAAATAATTATATCCCCATCAAATCTGTTGTGTCAATTTATATTACACTTTAAGAAGAATAGAAAAGTTGGAAAATTCGGAACTTCCGGTAGGGTTACAAGGTCAAACGTTACTTGAAAATTAATTCAATGAAAATCAATCAATACATGAGCTACCTCGGCCATTATTGTGCAAACTTGAAATGATATATCAACGGACAGTCGTCAAGGTAAACGTAGAGTTTAACTTTGGACCCGCCTCAATATGCATTGCCTGTGAATACCTAGTTTTCTATCGAAATATTGTGCATAATACATATTAGGACACTATTATGTTTAAGTGCAACTTTAAATTTCATGACTCTCCTTGTTGAAAAGTTCAGTGTATTCTGTTGTGTGTTGCAGTAATATGATGAAGCTTGGATCAAGTGAGCCATGGCCTGATGCTCTGGAAGCTATCACTGGATCACGTGTTATGAGCGCGAAACCAATCATCGAATTCTTTAAGCCACTGATTGACTGGTTGAAGGAACAAAACCAAATGAATGGAGATGTGATTGGTTGGAATCTCGAAAGTAAGTTGGATGAAAACGAAGCTATAGCTGTTTCCTTTCTCGGTTGGTACTTACTAACTAGCTTTATTATATATCAAAGTTCTAATGAAACATATGGTCCGTAGGATAACAACTTCTGTGACCACTCTCTTAATTTCAACGCAAGTTACGTAGATTCGTTAATGAAAACGAACTAGGGCTGAATGTTATCAATATAATAGTTTTTCGTCGGCGTTATAAAGTAGTAGGCCTACTTAATCAAAATTATCTAAATAGGTAAATTCAATTTAAAGGAAAGCGAAAAATTCGTCACTCTTTTCGACGTCAAAGGAACCTTGCGTAAAATGTTGAAGAAGGCATTGCAACAACTAATTGGTAGTTATCTTAAACAGACAGCTTTGTGTTAGGTTCGTGACTGCACCGTGTCAGCCCTTTCTTGTGGCGCAAACCATTATTGACAACAGAAAGTTTAGTGCACTTTCTGTTGTAAATCTTTTGGGATTTTTTTTTTTATATCAAAAGTTTTTCAACTGCAGTGCAATGTATTGAAGTAGAGCTGGTGTTTGTTATTTCCAATAGAAATAGTGTCCTTACTGCAAGTATGTATTCCATATATCTCGTTTGTTGAGTGCTGTTCCATGTCTCTATATTTGCATTATGCATTCCAAATAGAAATAATCAGATCTGTTAATTAGTACCATAACGACGACAGTTGCTTTACAACTCTATTAACCACGTACCCGGCGAGTCAGGCTTTTGGACAGGGGCCCTGGATTGGTATCAATTACCAAATGCAGTTGGAAGTCACCCAAGCACTAGCAAAGATAAGGAAACCAATTGTTCTGCTTGTCGAAGCAAACAATATTCCTGCCGGCTGACGGGAGAAAGCAGATGATTACAGGGACCATTTTAGTTAAATCAGGGAGTTGCTAGAGAAGGAGAAACAACGTTCTAAATTCTTTTTGAGACAATGTTCGTTTCCGACGATGATCTTGCTTTTATCAGCGAAATTCTTATCTCAATGCTTCGATAAACAAAGATTAGTGACACATTATCGAAATTCCAATGAAGAGACGTATCCCTTACACTCTACTCGTTAACATTTTGTTGCCAGCCGTCATGGAAAGTTGTGAAGTTTATTTCATTTGACGCCATCCGAGACGCGACCTATTGTTTTATTTGAAGACAGCAAAAATTTCTCTGCAAATTACTTTAATTTTTTTGTTTCTTAATGATAACAAAATTGTTTAAACCTGAGGGAAAGGTATAGCCTTGCACAATGCTTCCATCTTAAGAAGAAAGGGGAGCAACTGAAGCACCTAGTTTAACCGTTTGTTTCCAGTCGTTCTATAGAAATTGATATTGTAAGCTTTGCCATTGGCGGAAACAAACCTCTATTTCAAAGGATATAGGGACAATGCCATTGTTAAGGGATTAATCGAAGCAGAATGGAAGAAATGATCATTAAAAGTGCTTAGTCACAATGGATTCAACAATAGAAACAAAGGTATCTGTCAATAAAGTAGTGGCGCCTCAAAAGATATAATCTGTTTCAAGTACATATTGTCTGGAAAAATTTGTTCGTTGCATCTCCTTCTCTAGCAACTTCCTGGTTTAATCACGGTTTGTAAGCTTCAAATTACTTGTCACTAACCTCATGTTTTAGTCTAAAGTAACGAGTCGACATGTCTGTATAAATCATACTTCCTATTTCCATTTTTAATACCAGGTTCTATGTATTCAGACATAAAAGTCGTACCGGCTCGTTACTTTTAAAACTATTTTCTACACTTTTAGTGATGTTCTGCCGGACCTTACTGTGAGCAAGTAAGCGAAAAAAACATAACTGACGTAGTTTGACATAACAAACAATTTTGACTCCATCTTGTACTGAGTTTTTTGCTAAGTACATTAAAATAAAAGTCTTTCGCAGTTTGTTGCTCAACATTTTGATACAATATCCGTTATGTGTCAGCTATTTTCAAAAGAACACAATCTTGAGTACCATCAAAACTAAAATAGTTGATATGTTTGAACACTAATTTTCGTTGAAAGGTTCTGCATGTTTATTTCTATCATAGTTCCCCCGTAACCTTAGTGCATATACATACAGCTGAACAATTGGAAAAGGAGACTACAGCTTGCAAATTTAATTATTTTTTTAAGACTGTTATACAGCATTCCTAGACTGTTATATAAGCACCATGGTATTTTTAAGAGGACATAATATCGCGAAGATCTTTGAACTCACGTGCCTAAGTTTAGTGCGTCATTGGCTCTTAACCTACACAAGCATTGTGTAACTTGCGTAAAGTACATTTGAACATACTACCTGATTTGTAAAGGTCACCATGATAAAATAAAGGAATGAATTACTTCATGCACATTCACACCATAACAGAAATCAGGGTGTTTTCGTAGGATAAATAGGAGAAATTTAATATCCATGGAAATTTCCTACAAACGCAACAATTTGTTATAGGCCAAAAGTCATTGTACCTTTTGCAAAATGCAACGTACATCTGGTTTGAAATGGAAGCACCTTTTGAGCTTTCAACGTAATATTCAAGCTTTCGCTGGGATAAGATCTATTTGAACAAAACTAGGCTTAAAAACACTTGTAATGTTTGTTATTTTGCTTTGATTTGCCTTGCAGATGCAGCTTCAACAATCCGAGGAAATCCTGTGTCATCGCTCTCTAATTTACTCTTTATTGTTGTCGTAAATATGATAATATTTTGTAAACTTTAAGGTGACGGTGATCTGCATTCATTTTTAAGGTAATATCATTATCCTGAAATGTTTCTCAATGTTTTAATTATAAAAATGGATTCCTGTTTCAAATTATGTTTGGTTTCTTCAGTAAATCTAGTTATTCTAACAAAAATGTTACGTATTAATTGACAACATAAAATAAAAAAATACGAAAGTAACAAAGAAAAGAAAGGAAATTCAAAATTTGCATGAAAGCATCGGCACAACTTTAAATGTTTAAGGGTAGAGAAGAAGCAAAACGGAACTTTCATGATTTCTTGGAAATCAATGCCAGTTTCGTTTTTTGCGTCCTCCTGTAATTGTACTTACTAGCATGTACCCCATGTACATCCTTGTTACTTATATTATCTGTATATAAAAAGTGGAGTTAACTTACTGATTTTGAAATTAAACATTTTCAAGAAAGAAGTGTTTGTTGATGCAGGGAGTTGTGAGGAACTGTTCCCTGGTTGATGAAAGGAACAGACAGGAATTCATGGTACCAAGAGATGAACCAAGCTGCCAAATCAACTTTTACTAGTTTCCATGCTGCTCCTGATTAGCAATGTAACACGGAATACATTCAGTTCCATGCTATAAGAAAAGTGCCATGGACTGTTTTACGTTAAACCAGAAATTTACAATTCGACCCGTGAAAATTTATTTATTTATTTAAATATTATCTTACTAGGTTCTTTCGATCTTGGCCCTTTTACGATTATAACATAAATGTCACTTTGCCAATCTTTCTAAGACATTATCAACAATGAGCCTGTATTTCTTTGGATTTTTACTCCTATTTTACAAACAACTGATTTCCTCTGGATATAATAAATTTGAGTGAGTTCATTTTTTCATCTTTTCGCTTTTAGCTCTGTATCAGTTTCTTTTAAGTTTAAATGGCATGACACTACTAAGAGACTAGTTAAATTGACCGTTAAATGATGATCTGCTGAAACTCTTTCAATTCTCTACCACTCTAAAGGTTTGCCTTTTCAAATTTGGCAGTTTCTGGGGTATCTTAATTTCAATGCAATAATAAAAATATGAATGTTGCAACTTGAATATCTTTATTACCCGGTTTTAAATTCCCTATTTCAACACTGATTTGACATCTTTGTTAGTTTCTTATAGCAATTTTTATTAAGAAAATAATTTTAAATCCCAAAGTGAATCTTCAAGGTAGACTCATGCCAGAAGTGTCAGTGACATGATGTCACATATTTGCATATAGAGCGCGTGGTTATTTCAGACACAAGAGTGTAAAAGAAACTGCTGTGTAAATTGATCAGTTGCTACAAATTTCGATGGTAGTGGGTTTTTATTTTAAGGATTTTTATACGAACTTTGCATCAAATATCTAAAGAATTTTCATGGCGTATTTATATATCGGAAAACGGCTATCATTCAATAGAAAACAATTTCAAGTCATGGTACTAAGGTGAGGGATTACAGTGTTACTGTGATTGTACTGCCCATGACGTCATGGACAGTACCTTAGGCACGCTTCTCATTTTCGAGGGACAGTTCTTTCTTTCAATGCTTCTTGATTCTCAGTGAGTGGTTTGCTCTACAATCGAACTCATTAAGTAGAGTGAGTCATGTAGACGGGAACGAGACTTTATGGTCACTTGTGGTTATGATATGGCCTGAAAAGAGCGATTTTATTTCAGCATTTACGCATTTTGTTTTGTAAAAGAATACTTGAGAAAGTCAAATTTGTATACAGTATACTTGCTCATCACACAACGGCCCGTTGTACCTCTACAGTGTCGCTAAACGCTAACAAGCTGAAGGGCATTGTGTTGTGTGGCACACACTCTGTACTCAGGAAGTGTTGTATCAGGGAGCTGCCACTGGTTGTACTGTATCTCGCAAGTGCTTGTGCTTGTAGTTCACCGCCAGAGAACAGTCATGACATTTATGTATACGCATCTAGTTTTCTAGTAACTTTCATGCTGGATCAATCTATCTTGAAATATTGGTTGCAAAACCTTACTTTTCTATTGTATAAGTGATAAATATCAAATTTTTGAGATCACGACCGAAGGTGTAATAAGCCTAATACCATTACATAAAGATTTCATTGTTCTTGGATTGCAAACATTTAGAAAGCGAGCACTATCTTTAACAAATATGCTGTGGCTTGGGTTGTCCTGGGCTGAATTTGACCTTATGTCTTTGATTCTTCCGTAATATGCCGAGAACATGAAAGCACCTCCTGCAGTGCCAAACACTATCAGATACTTAGTTATCATGGGAATAGGTGGCGCTATGCATTTCGGCCTAAAGTACCGGTGTAGCGTGTCATACTTTTACCACTTACTTTGTCGATTTTTACAATAAGCCCAAACGACTGTTTTTGCCTACTAAGGATTTACTCCACTCAGGTTTTTACATGTTCTGATAGTCATAGTGCTGCTATTATTCCCTTACATTCCATCCGCAAGAAGATTTCTCCGCATTTGTTTGCTGTTCGTTCTAGCTGCACCACCGTCAAGGTAGTGTGAAATTTGGGTTCAAAAACTAATTCGCGAACCTGTTCTTCCGTGTTTGACTCGTAAAGAAACAAAGTTCTCTGTTTGAGAACGCGAAGTCGAATACAGCCCATTGCTTAGTCATTAGAGAAAGCTGCCCATTGAATGGTGGACATTTATACTTTCTGAATCCAGCAGTTCAGTAATTTAAAGTATTTTTGGATAAACTTAAGATTCTGGGCATCAACCGTGAAAAGATATTTAAGAAATGATTTGCATTTCCACATATCATGCGAATAGAATCGAATTCAGACTAAAAAGCTTAAGTAGTTACCAAATAATTCTTTAGCTATGGAAATTGGTTCACATTCAGAAAAGTTATGCACGAAAATAAATTAAATTAAAATATTGTGATTACAAAACGTGATTACAATAGCAAATGAGAACAATTTCTTGATATTTTGAGCAATAAGATACACCACTATTGTTTGTTTGCTATGAACACCCGGAAGAAATTCCAAGGTAAGTTTGCGATTCGCGGTTTTGTTATCGTCAAAAATAGGCCAATTCATGACGCGCAGTTTCAAGGGGCAAAATTTGCTTCTGATATTCACAACCGTCACCTCTAGATGCAGATTGTTACTTACATTTCGGCGCAATGGTCACTTTAATAGCTGAATGGTTTTCACAATAGGGCTTATTAATATGAGTTTGAAATAGGTACATAAATTTGACGACAATAATAAGGAACAAGGTTTTCCGTTTTCGCATTTGGTTATAGAACTAAGGGAAAGTTTTGTAAAAAAAGATAAAAAGTGAATCTGCAATAAAAAGAAAGTTTATGTTACAAAAGTCTGGAAGCTGAGAAAGACATATTTAAAAGAGTACGTATCTGGTAATTTTTCTATACTGTGAAGGAAGGTTCTGTTTCTTTGTTATTGAAATTAATAACCCTTTTATAACTGGTAGCTGATCTGGTGTCCAATATTTTTTTTTTTTTTGTAAAACATCATAAACATACACACCAACTTATTTACATCATCAATGAAGTCTCTTTTATTTAAGCACTTATCAGGGAATCCCATATTAATCAGTAGCTTCAAGCTTTACCTGAATGTGAGGGGCATGGTCACTTCCAGAACACAAGTACAGTACACAAGTTTTTAATAAATTCTTTTATATATCATGCTGCATTATTTATTGATAAAAATTGCAATGTTCACTATAATTTGTTTTATACAATTTCTTTTATGTATAAGTATGATGTTGATGTGTATTTTATCTTCCATCTTTACGATTTTTTATTTTTAATTCCAATTATTCTTCTCATGTATGAATTTCACGACTCATTTTTTATAAATCTTAGATATAAGTTGTATGTACTACATGACATACAAATAAATGAAAAAAAAATGATTTGAAACTCTATAACTTTTAAAAAATCTAAAATCAATGGGTGTTATCCCAAAATGCGTGGTGACGCGTTACTCTGCCCCAGGATTGGCGTACGTAATGCCATATCCCTATTGAGTGGAGTTTGACGACTTCCTAATCATGATGTGTGTTTTCACAGCCGTTGTCTTATATTTATTTATTGCATGTCTGTTAAGAATAAAGGGTCGAAAAATAAAATGTTAGTACGTCCACGTAAATTTTTCTCTGCTCTTTCTTGTTTTTCACCACTTCTAGGAATTCTAGCAAGAAAAAGAAACAATTTGGGCATGAATAAATATTTTGTCAGTATTCGCAGTTTGATTTCTACTCAAATGATTATTTAGAACCGTCACATGTTTCCGAGAATTGCGATACGATGATAAATAAACTAAACTACAGTGAAATACATTGCAGTTTGGACTATTTTGGCTATGTAACACCATAAACACCAAAAGGGATAAAGAAATATTTTAATAGAGGTAACGAAAAGGGACGTATCTTCGAAAAGTCGATAAGATCAGCTTCTAAAACTAGAGGCACCCTCTAGTTAATATACCAAATGCAAACCAACAATTCATTTATCATAATCTGCATCTCTTATCTATTTCCCACCAATACCAAATGGGTTTATAAATACTTCTACAGTAAAAGTAACAGGATGAAAAATGGCTGGTTGGCTGGCTGGCTGGTTGGCTGGCTGGCTGGCTGGCTGGCTGGCTGGTTGGCTGGTTGGCTGGTTGGCTGGTTGGCTGGTTGGCTGGTTGGTATGATTTTCATATCTTGAATCTTCGGATTTTCCTGCGAACAGTGGTCAATTCTTTTGCATAGTTTAGCGCCTCACATGGTGGATAAATTCGAATAACCAGAGGGATGAAAACTTTTTCATTCCATTGAAATTTATTTTGCAGTTGGTCATTTTACAACCAGTACATGATACAAATATGTAGGACAATAGAAAGAATACCCACTGATCAAAGGTAGGGACCACAAGTAAGAGATAGACAAGAAAGGATGATAGAAGGAGACGTTTAAAAAAAACCCGTGATCATAGGTCACAAACATGAGACCGGGGCTATGAAGGCGACATATCTACTAAATTAGATAAATCTTTAAGTGTTAGCTAAAGCTCTTTTCAAATTCGGACCACATGCATTTGCCAGCTCATGGTACCAAAAGTTCGTACCTCGCCCTTTCTTTAAGTATTTGCCTAATTGACAAGGGGCCACTGCGAGACCGTGTTTAACATTTTAAAGGGAAGAGTTATGACCTAATTACTGTTTAAGAAGGTTTAAATCCTGTAGCTTAATAGATAAAAAACAGTTCTCATTCGTTGAAAAAGCGAAACAGAGCGTGGGTTGTCCATTCTAGTTCGAGTTCAACAGCTCTAGAAAAATGCATTCCTGACTTTCTATTATCTATGGTGTTGGGATGTTTTAGCAGGGGATACTAAAATACTACAAAACCAAGAGGTACAAACTCACTGCAGGTCGGTCATCTTTACTTATTTGGCTCTAATGCTACATAAAAATGTCGAAAAGTGAGATAGAATAATTTTACTTTTAAGCAAAATCCTCAGCTGCGACCACTACCAGTATGAGTTACTTAAGAATGGAATTTCTCCACGTATTTTCCAAAATACACATAGCAAATATCTGGTAGCTCAATATGAAAGGATGAAACATCATCTTTGCATTGATAAAAATTTCCGTTTCTTTAGACTGAAATATAAAGTAAAACGCCCCCAGTCTGCCAGTAGAATGATCAGATAACGACTGAGACTCAAATTTCATATTCCAAGTGGTACACCGTATATAAAGCAAAATGTGTATGGTACGAGGAAATCTGACGTCCTGATAAAAGACACACTTTGAGGAGTCACATGGAGAAGTATTGAAAAGCTCTTATGTAAGACATGTAAGATAAAGACTCGCACATCGCAGATTCCATTTTTAATTGTGACATACATCCTGGACATCAAATGTTAAACCTAGTACTGTCAGTCAAAGGCATCGGAGGTAGTTCGTCGATGGTGCTCTTCCCTCGTTCCTTCGTTGGGACATGTTATTATTTTTGGCTTTCACTAATTTGCACTCCATGGGGATCAGAGTAATTACATACATATTACATTCCAAACATTACAATTGAGACGTGAAAGAATAATTATCCTCAATAAATGTAAGGTACATATTTCATTCGGGAGAGAACCAAGGAATCAACAATAATTGTTGATTCCTTGGTTCTCTCCGGATTGAAAAAATATTTATTGCAAATGTTTCAGCTGCCAATGTCATTCGAGCTGCCGGAAGTAGGTCTTATTATAGATAGGTCTTGTTATAGGAATATTGAATGGTGCTTACTGCACTTTTGAACGTCGACAGGCACGTATAACGTTATGGGCACCTTTTCTGTTTCCATTTTGCCAATAGATATTTCATCAGACGCAGTTTCAGTTTCCTCCTCAAAACGATGGGAGCGGTAGTTTAGCGTAAACGTCTACAATGTTTTGCCTAAAACATGGGTAGCTATTTATAAACATAAAATGCTTAACAATGATCACTTTGCTCGAAGAAAAAGACCTTTGTTGAAGATTTAAGCCTGTTACCGACAACCAATGTTTTCCCAATGTTTCCCCAAAGGTAGAAGGCTCCCAACTAAGTGACTTCTCGCTAATATGCCATTTTCCAAATAACAAGGATTTGGGCAAAAAGTTGAACACACATTTCTTTAGCCAGTGCAAATGTGTGTATCAAAAACGTCTCGTAAAAACACTATACCGTAATCCTTTGTAAATGTTATTTGAATTGAGAAAAGGTAAATTAATCCTAAACGCCAATATGGAAGGGTTTAAGGTAACATAGAATTCTGGTATAATAGAGGGGACTAGTTTTAAGCATTTTCGTGAAACTTTTTGCATTGAAATGTGATGTGTGGTTCTCAAGATATGAGCAAGTTAAGTTGTCACATTTTCAACAAAAAGTGAACTTGGAGCAAGCCCATATAACATCACATCCTCACATTAATGGAGAGTCCTTTGTCTTTCTTTTAACTTTACCACCAATTTTCTCCTCAACATATTATTAAAATGTGATTGCATAAGTGACATGAGAAATTTGCAAACTGTACATTCCCCACGGGGAGGTCCCATCTCTATTAACTTCTAGGTCAATACAACAGTCTGAAAAACAAAACAAAGGGAAACAGAGAATTCATGTCAATGTGGGGACGTCATACAATCTCTGCTGCCCTGAACCTCAAGCTCACTTTGCACAGTTAAACACAAGTCTAGTAACTTTTTTGCTGATATCTTGAGGAATACATGTCCAGTTTATATAGAAATTTCACCATACTGTAAACAGTTTGATCATCTTTCAAACTGTGCTTAAACATTCCTTTTTTATACCTTTTTTTCAAAAACAAAGCCACATAATTGTTTAGTTATCTTGAGTGGTTTATCAGGCCACATGGATACTATCTGGCTATCTATTAATTATTTATACTTAGGTAAGTATGTATATTCGTTAGAGGGGGTTGGGGATTGGATAAACAACAGGCCCTAATTCTGAACATATTTTGTCTATGTAATGACAAGCTTTAAAGATTTTTCAAAGAACGGGGGACTAAAACTTGGGGAAATTAGGCTCAAATTGCAATAGTTCACTCTAAAAAATATTTTAACGATTTTGTTTAAAAATTAGGATACTCACTAAAGTGAGTTTTTCTACTCGAAATAAGTGAGTACTTCAACTCATTTTGTGTGAAATTATGCAAAAATTCAGTTGAAGTACTCACTTATCACATCAATTCTAGGGGGTGCTAGGTGGGTCCCTCCAGCCTACGGACTATATGTGTAGTCACTTTGGTTTACAAAAAATACAGCTTAGATGTTTTTGCGGTCTGGGTCACCAGGTGTCAAAAGACAAAATTTCCCAGTTATTTCGGTGATTACTTTCTTTTTATGCAATAGTCAAACACAATTTCCCAAGAAACTTCAACGCCAAATATGAACACAGAATTATGTTTCCAATATGCTAATGCAGCATCACACCAGTGACTGGCAGATGGGTGGAGAATTCTTGGCATAATTTGGAACAGAACTGATACAGTATTGTATCATCGAAACTTCAAATCATTTTTGCATTCTGGTTTCTTTGTCTTAATTCATTGTGGACGTTAAAAGACGTAAAAGAAGAGATGGCATATGCAGAGACATTTTTAACATGACTTTTTAAACCATATATGTAATAAAGGCGAAAATTATGTATAAGAAGTCATGACTGTGAAAACATTAGGCCTAAGCCTGTTTGAGCCTCGCCAACATCTAACCGATACGCGTATGATATCATCGGCGTCAAGCCTAGGTAACAGTGGGGCAAGTGTCCCGACATTTTGGAAATACGTCCACTGGCTTTATATTTGTAATATCCCTGTACATTAAAGTAAAAATAAACGTTACGATTTAATGTGGAATCCAAATGGCAGGTTCGCACAGTAGGGATTTTCCTGGTTCAGGTAAATAAGTTTACATGCATGTGCAACGTCTACTGTGTAGTTAGTCATTTTCTTTCGGACCGTCTTTTTGGTTTAACAGTAAAGCATCCGGGAGGCCGGGGTTCGAGTCCCAAATCAGCTCATACAAAAGAATTGAAAATAAAACCTACTAAAAGTCTGCGTGATGCTCCGTACATGGCAGCATGGAAAAGAATTTAGTGCCCTGCTGGGAAGTGGCCGTGTGCCCTGCTCGATTAGACCAGAAGGAACCTATAGCCATTGTGTTTGTGCTCAGCATGAGCAATTGAGTAGGGAAATCAAGCCAGTGAGCCACAACTGGAAAAAGGTCGTGGACTGTTCGACTTGAACCAATAGTTGCAAACTGGGCCGTAAAACTCTATTTAACTAATTAGAACAGAAGGTTATATGTTGTATCGCAAGACCCTTTTAACTAACTATTCATACACACCTAAAAGCGGAAAAGTTAAAAATGAATTCCCTCAAACTTATTAAATCCGAGGAAGTTATATATGGTTGTTCTCTTTTGCCTTTCTTCTCCCCTTTATTAATTTAACAGCTCTGTGTTTGCATGCAGTTTTTACATTTGCTATCTTTTTCTTTGCTACTTCCGTATTTTCTTACTTTTGTAAGGAAAACTAAACTTACGGAACAAAATCAACATAATTTTAAACAGGGTGGCATTATAATGATATCTGAAACATTTACCATCTCTACAAAAAAGGAACTACGGGATAGTAATTTTACCTTAAAATCAATTCAGAGCATTACCATAGTTAAAGAATACTATCATGTTTACGACGATAATAAAAATTAAAGACGGCAATGAAACAGGATTTCCTCGAATTGTTGAAGCTGCGTCTGCAAGACAAAATCAATACAAAAACAAAAATTTTTAATACATGTCTAGCAGCCTAACTTTGTTCAACTAATGCAAACTTTATCAAGCTGAACGCTTCATAGGGGTCTTGGATATTGTGTTTAATGCTTTAAAGGTATTTCCATACCCAAACAAGACCTTTCTGGCTCAAGTGTAGAGATTTTCAGAAGTTTCCTTTGATATTCGTCACTAAGTTCTTAACTCACTTTGCTACTTTATTGTACCTTCACGCATGTTGGAAACTAGGCCTCAAAACGCCATCTAACCTGACCTTCCCGCACGTTACACAATGTTTGCTAACTACGAAAGGTTACAGCCAATGACGAACTAAAATTATGGACTTGAGTTTGAAAGATCTATACGATCTATTCTACATGACACCTTTAAGGGGGTAAAAAAGCTTTTAGTCCACTTTTGCGACATGCATAAGTGCTGAGGGTACTGATATCTTTGAATGAATATTACCTTTAAGAACCTTTGGTAAAAACATTAGTGTTCCAGTCTGTCAGCTGTAGTTTTTATGGTATTCAAAATGTTTCAAATCATAAAATAGCTGATGTATGTTTATGGTTGATTGAAATGCTGACTCCAAAAGAATTTGAGTTTAAGTAATTTACCACGGAAAAGATCACGTCACTGTATTTAATGCAGTAAACTTGTACTATATCATAAAAGAAGAAGAGCACTCAATGGCGTACAGCCAATGTCTTAAGCTGAAACGATTTGATATTTACATTCAAATGTATTGAATCATGATTAGGTATCAGAACTTTGACATTTTCTACAACAAAGAATGTCCCAATGTGCTTGCTGGTTGAGATCATGACTACTTAAAATCTAGGGTATTTCATTCATTTTACCCCTTTCAAGAACTGAAATTTTTAATACCCGACCTTTGCCTAAAGTTAGGAAACTTATGTGTCCAGTACCAGTACTATAGACTAGTCAGCGTCCAACTTGAAGACGAACGCTTAATCCAAATTCGAATCAAGAGGAGTGAACGGATATGAAATTTATTGTTATAAGTGTTTACTGCACGATGGGCCATTTTTTTATTATCAGGTGATCGGGTGAAAAAGTAGTGGACTTTCTACCGCACAGCAAGTGTACGGAGGATTGCTGGATAAAGTTACTGATCATTGCACGAACATGATTTTTCTTGGAAAAGTTTAACGAATAAAAACTTTTGTTCACACAATTCAATACAATTGCTATTTGAAAAGGTTCTTTTTTTCAATACTTCTTACTACCACAAACCTTTAGAAATTTGGCAAGGTGCCGAAAGTTTATCCACAAAGTGGGGTAGGCAAGATTAAAAACAAAATGTATTTTATTACTTATTTATATAGAGCACACCTTAGAATATTGTGAGAGAAATTTTCGGTAACATCTTTGATAGTATTTGACACTGCTCAACTGTAATGACGGGCGGATAAATTGTCAGGTGGGGACAAACAGTGAATTTCCTCGATTGAACTTGGCTTTTGCTGATATGCAAAATTACCAGTGCGAAAATTTGTGGTATACTGGGGATGTACGGGTTACCTGATGTTTACTTTTCGATGAAGAAGGAAGTTTCAACAGATAGTTGACAAGGTTTCAGCATTCGTTTTCCCGGGTCGGGGTCTACAGAAAAGGCTCCCCTTCCCCTTTGGGAAATGTTTACGTTTTTCAGAGGGCTGAGATGCACAATGGGTGCAAGTTTAAACAAATTGAAGCATATAAAGATACTCATGACGGCCAAAGAAGAGCGCGCTCCTCTTGCTCGGTCAGACTATTTTCGAGTGATTTCCTCCGACTAGCCATCACCCCCATCCCTGACTAGTTCCAGAGGTGCTTCCGGAGTCATTCGCAATTTTATCAAATACTAAAATACCATGATGAAAAACTGTGTGGAGTTCAAGATTGAAAAAATTTATGCCGCGGTAAAGTAAAATTCCTATTAAACTGTGTTCCGTGAGTTGTACGTACATTTCATCGACATATAAAAAATGCAAAAACCATTTTTTAAACTTGCCTTGGTTAGCAGTGTTTAAAGTAAATGAGGCAAATGTATGTAAGTTTATGTTCAGAAACTATTGAAAGAAAGCCTTCGGCATATTATATCTGTAACCAATACCATTATTAATTATAATAGAAATTGATTTGTGTCAGGAGTTAGTTTACCATCCAGTTTCTAAACAATTGATATAATTCGAGCCGGGCACGGCCTATATTCCAGTTGTGGCTCACTAGCTTTTTTTTCCCTACAAGGCTTACTAAATTATACTTTTGCTGAGTACCAAGTAGTAGGTTCCATGTAGGATAAAGTTTTAAAAGTTTTCCGCATGACCCGGGCAGAAGTTAAAAACCGACAACCCGACAACCGACAAAACCATTTTATTGATAAACTTAAATGCTAATTCTTTTTATAAAGGAATATACGTGTCATTCTTTGAAATTAAGAGGGTATTTTTAATTTCCTTCCCTAAATGTTTCATTAGAAAGTTTAGAAAAAAAATTAGGCCAGTTTTAAATATTATAAAGGAAACTGCTATAGCTCCGTTTTTATCCAACTTACTTGTTGTGTCCCAACCAATCACATCTCCATTCATTTGGTTCTGTTCCTTCAACCAGTCAATCAGTGGTTTATAGAACTCGATGATTGGTTTCGCGCTCATATTACGTGATCCAGTGATAGCTTCCAGAGCATCAGGCCATGGCTTACTTGATCCAAGCTTCAGCATATTACTGCAACACACAACAGAATACAAGGACCTTTTCAACATGGTGAGTCCTGAAGCTTAAGATACCCTTCAGTTTAACATTGAAATGTATTATGCACAGTATAACAATAGGCAACTTGGAAATTGTTCACCAGTAATGCCTCTTGGGACGGGTCAAAGGTTAAATTTTACCTCTAGCTTGGCAGCGATTGTTGGCTTACACCATTTCAAATTTGCCACTGTTATGTAGTGTAGTCGAGTCCAGAGAGTCCGAGCCACGAGTCCGGCAATTTTCAACTTTCAAAGACTTGAGTCCTGACTCAGACTCGAGTCCCTGTTTTTCAATAGGGGAAAAGCAACCTCTCTGGCCGATTCCTTCAAATTCTGAAATCACGAGTCCGAGTCCAGACTCAACTACAGCCCTGCTGTTATGAGCAATACAGCCAATGATTTAAAATACACTTCGACGAGCGGACTAGTGTAATCATGCGAAACTGTTTTCATTGCACATTTGCAGGGCTGGAAAAAATTATTATTTCCAAGGAAGGGAGTAAAATTATTTCCCAGGAAGGGAGTTAAAATTTCCCTTAATGATCTATGTATTTTTATGTACAGAAAAAGGAAATTTCCCTTTAATTGCCAAAATTTACCTCCACACTGCCAGATTTCCCAGGAAAGAGCCTCCCATCTTCCCAACTTTTTCCATGGATGCACATTTGTCCTTGTACCACAGTCAGAACTTCCTGATTCCCCAATTTGTCCATTTGTTAAACAGTCTAATATAAATCATTTCCTTCCAGGTACTGTATATTCATCAGATATAAATCAGTTACAAATTTATCTGGTTAATTCCTGCTCGCTCATCATACTCTTTAAGTAGTCTAGCTTTACCCTGAAATGGTTAATTTGAAATGAAAAATGATGTATAATTCGGATATCTTCTTGATTAAATTCTTTTTTACATACACTTTCAAACAATATAAAATTCATATCATGCAGACCTTTAAAGAAATAAGTTGAAAGTAACGACACCATTATTAGTTAAATCCTTGTTTTATATTTATGGTTAGGTTTTAACATTGCTTCTACAGGTCCAGATCCCGATCGCGTCAGTTTCCAGGCACTTAAAAATCCCCATCACCAATACTAGTGAGTAAAGATCTCAAAGAGTGTCCAGACTTGAAAAGAACCTGTCATAATTTTAAATTAAATTATTACGTTTCGAATTTACTTAAAAGATTATCAAAAAACGAGCATCAAAAGGTAGTACATTCTTTTGCACATTGCTGTTTGATATCTCCTTCGTATAACGCTATTTAATTTTCAGTATTCGCCTTCTTAAAATGTTTGTCGAGTTCTAACCAATCGGGTAGAACTCAGATGTTTTGATCTGAGCCTCTACCACTTATTTTATAAATAAAATGTGAAATAAAATTCTGTTATTTTTTAAATATTTGGCCTACCCCAATTTAGTCCCTGCTGGAATTGATCGGTATATATCACACTTGTGAAGCGGACCTTGATGTCCCGATTCTTTACAAAGTGCTTCATGAAACTGGTACTGCAACACACTACTGACGAAGTACCTGCAAAACGAATAGAGCGAGTATTTTGTATTGTAAAAAACATGGCAGGTTACAAAGAATCTTTTGATTTGGGGTTAAGGTAAGTTACATTTGAGCAGTGTTACATCATGCAAGGAGCTCTTTACGTCGGTTTTCCTATTAGGGAAAGTCCAATACGGGGAAAAAATTGGCTCATAAAACGTAACAAGAGAAGCGCAAGTAGTTATAAGTATATACAACAAAATCTAGAGTAAGCATAGAAATGTAAAATTTAAACGTTTAATTCGGTTACTGGAGAATAGCTGAACATCATGCTTCACTCATGAAGTGCTGTTGAATTTTACCTCCAGAAGAACATCGGACTTTTCATATTGTCCTTTATATTTTAACTTGATTGCCTTCTTCGCTCGTTGCAATATCTAGTAGCCCAGATGTCTGGCTTCTGACGTGGTCCGGTATGAACCATGGACATTTTCATTCCAAATGACAATTACAAAGGGTTACGGGATGGAATGTAGGTAAATGCCATTTCTTCCGATTATTAAACATCATTGCAAAAATACCAAAAGTCTGCCACAATCCTTTATATTGTCTATACTTGGATGAATTTTATGAAGTGGCTTCGATTAAACTGAAAAATGAAGCATTTCTCGAAAGGCTGGTGTCATAACTCAAAACTGCTTATACCATTTTTTCTTGTCAGCTCTTTCTCGCCATCGCTATGTAGTAAATATCCTTTGAAACTCGATAAATGCATAGGCCTACCATTCAACTCAAAGCTAGACGAAGGTTACGTTCATTTACGTTAACTTTCCTTAAAGTTTGAAATGTATGGTACAAATAAGTTGCACATGAAATTTAAAATGGAACGTACATCAAAAGTATTTTTTGGTTCTTGAAATGTCAAACAAAGTTTAAGAGCAGGGTTCTGATAAACATCTGCAAACACTCTATAGGTTGTGACGTTTTCATTTCGTACTAAAACACGAGTATAACGTTTTAGGGAAGCATTTTAGTGAAATTAAATATTTTAAACTTAAGAAGATCCCTTTTAATAAATAAATGTTAGTGGTACCTTTAACATTAAATATTTTGTTTCTTTATAAGTATAACCTATAGTTACCTTATGTATGGTGTTCCACTAGGAATGTGATATTTGGCAGCCGGATCAAAGTCGTTGGGTGTTCTTTGAACAGGAGGCTTTATACCCTGGTACTTGGTCCTGTTAGATTAACGAAGTGTGTTAGAAAAAGAGTGATTGTAAAAAGTCACTTCAATTTCCATTTTGCGGTACCTTTTCGAATACCGTTACTGATCGTCAAAAGGATTTTCAACCAACAAATGATGGACTATATTTCCTAAGGCACCGAATAGCGCTCTGTTTCCCAAGAAATAAATTTTACTATTTTTTCTTTTGGATTGTATGTTTCGTTTACAAAAATGAACTTCTCACCTAAGTTCCCACCACTTGGTGTTATAGTTCTCAGGTGTGGTCTCCCCTGAAAATACACTCCAACGCCATTGGTCTACCAGATAGCCAAACGGCAGAAAGGCGATCTTGTCTAAAGCAGTGGCCATCAAATAATTCAGGTCAATTTCTAAAATCAAGGCATAATCAAATAGTATTATTGTATAAAATACACTGTTTAGCATATTATATGAAACTCGAGTAGTTTCCAAGTCATTTTTTAAAGTTGCATTATGGATTTTTGAATTTAAAGCTGTTTTGAGGAAAGTATTATAAAATTCATTTTTTTCACTTAATAAATCAATAAGAGAAATTCTATTATGGTAAAAAAGAAGATAGTGAATGCAGTAAAAGGATAAGGATAACATTTCACTTGTACATCTTGTACCGATGACCCCGAAGCAATTACCTAAAGATTATAGAGAACAACGGAAAATATTACATAAACCGACTATTGAGACCTTAAACTGCTCATGAAATGTGCTTTAATTCCAATATTCACTTAAGTGTAGGCGTTATCTCTCCATTGCTTGGCAAGTTGAGAAACTGGGTTGTTTTCATAAATCTATCTTATTGTTAGCTTTGGGTACACTGCCCAAAGTGTAGTATACTGGTATAGTTGTATAGTAGCTCTTACTTGATCAACCGAGCAAAACGGCAAAAGTCGCCGGTTGTTCTCTATCATTAAGAAAGAACATTAAAAAAGGGGCGTTAAGGATCAATTTTGTAGATAACGAATTCTTACTTGGGTCATCAATTAGTTCAGGGAGCAAACGTACAGAGTGGAGGTGTTTCGGAGTCATCACGGAAAGAGCCAGGACATCTCCCACCGCCTCGTGAAACCCTGGGTTAGCCCCGCCACGATACGCAACTGGTAGGTCTTTGTACTGAAGATAATACTGGATGTGCCCCATTTCGTGGTGAATGATTCCAAATTCTTCCCCAGTGATGTCTGTGCACTGCTTTATCCTGTTAAGGGCGGAAGAAACAAGTTAAAACTCTTTCTTCTTTAAAGAAATTGTTAGAGGGATTCTTGTTCTTATCCTCACGTCCCACATAAAGGAAAAGACGCCTATAGAAAAGTAAATGACGTCGTAGTATATCTATAATAACTGTTTCGTACTTTAACAAGTAAAAGCTTATTTCAATCTTTCCGAGAATGTGGATTACTTTTTGCCCCAAAATGATAAAGGAGAAATGTCCTGGGCAGAGTTGACAAACGACTCGTTTCCTTAAGTAAGGTTTTCCAGACAGTAATGGGAATCCTGCTGCAACTTACTTTTTGCATTTTTCCTGACCAAATGCAACATGGATATGAGCACAGGAACAAAAAGACAATGATTTAAGGGGAAGCTATCAAGCCACGAGGTTTAACTCATTCAATCTTAGTGAAATAAAAGATTAGTTTGTTTATAATCACTTATAATCATTTATACTTTTTCCTGTTGTATAACTGATACTGCCCGATTTGCTTCACTTTGAAAATAAAAATGTTTTAAATAACCTTCAACGTCCCCGTTTCTTTAGCATACACACATAGAGGGTTTGTTAAAGGGCAAGCGAAGTCACCCCAACTTGAATTAGTGTAGTAGACTATGTCGCGTTTCATGATATGCTGTTGAGAGTCATGTGACACTACTTTTTCTCCTCAAATGTGAAATTTAAGAGGAGTCACTGGTTGGTTAACCTTGTCTATGCGATATTGAAGTCATAAGATATAAAGAAAGATACTTGGAAGAGAAATAAGGAAATTATGATATTTAGCTGTTTCTTCAAATAAGTGTTGTTGGGGATTGCTCTTGACCTTTATATGTCAAGTCACTCCAATCACTAAGATTGGAACCACGTTTTGGCATAAGCTGCAGTAACTTTCCAAATAAAAAAGTACAAAAACTGTCCAAAAATAACTTCACAATTGATTGCACAAACTGCAAAGATTTTATATTAAGTGAATAAACTCGAATATGCTTTTTCATATCTCAGCTCAAGAATGACCTATGCCGGAAAGTGGGAGTTGAGATATTTGAATTCATTTTTCATTCTCTTTTGTCCAAGCAAACTATGTCAAATGGATTCAAGACATTTGAGGTAAATTAAGACTATGATACCCTGAGACGTAATTGATAACGTTAAATGTGGTAGACAAAATAAAACCTCAGCAGGTAGGTGCAACTTTAACTCTGCGGCTATAGTAAGACCAAATCTGAAAGCTTACCTGAAGTCAATTCCGTTGTAAAAGTCCCAAGCTGACGCGTGACATACAACTTCTCGACCATCGGTAGGTTTTTCAATCATAGATTTCTCCCAGAATGCTGTTGGCATTTCGATAAGACCGAGTGAAGTGAAAAACTCTTCGGCGGCTTTAAACATTTGCAATGCGTCATAGCCCTACCAAAAGAAGTACATTGGCTTTTCATGTTTCAGTTAACAGGTTAGCATAACTACAATCGTGGTGTGATTATTTCTTAACCAGCCGCAAAACTCCATCTAATGAACTATTAGAATAGGTATCAATTAAGAGATAGAATACCGTGAAAACTATATTTACTTCTCTCTCAGTTTTCTCTCCTATTTGAGGGGTGGTGCATGCCCGTAGCCAGGAGGGAGAGAAGCCCCCTTCAAGAAATTTTCGCTTCTCGTAAAGAGCTTGGAATTTGGAATCGACCTTGTACAGTGGTAGACATTTTGCTTACTATAAACTAATTTTCCTTCCCTCAGAACAATTGATTACTGTATGGCTTCGAGTTTTGGGTGGCGGCAAGGTGAATACGTTCCACGTTGTCAATTTAAAGACTGCTACTTCCTTTCCAGTTACTCAAAATGATCGATCATCATGTGCGCTGGTATATACTGCACTTATATTTGAATAGGCCAATCAGTGTCTTGAACTTTCAGCAACATAACAGATACCTGCTACAACCCGTTCTTTATTCTAGAGATACCAGAGATATAGCTGGCTAGCTGTAGGCCTATACGTCCACTTCACGTAGATGTATTCCGTGGACTGGTTTGATGCACATGGTGAGTTGCACGTCTCCTTGCATTGATATCAAATCTCCATGAAAACATTTGCATTCTTGTGGCGCATAAATTTGGTGCAGTTGGATCGCCCAGAACATGTCATCAACACGTTCTTGCAAAACAAATCCATTTTTTAAACTTGTTCTGCTTCCGGGAAGCTGTTTATCTCTTACCTGAGAAATAAGGGCAGGAGTTACATCAATGCTGGATACATTCGGGTAGGGAGTGACAAGATCCAAAATATTTCCCCAAGATTGAGCCCACATATTACCTATGGGAAAAGATACCAATTGCAGCAAGTTAAAAACTGAGACCCTATGACAACAAAAGATAACTTCAGTCTGTAAAGTATACTCTGTGGTATCAATAAAAGAGATGTAAAGAAGGTTAGAAAGATAATGGAGAGAGAGAAAAAACTATGTTAAATTGTAGTTAACCCTTGCTGGGAAAAGGTACATCACGTTTTAACCTTATAAACCTTCTCCTCCGTGACGCTTGCAGATATCCTTTAAGGTGATATTAGGTCCCGTTCCCTACTTGAAGTACTGTACTAGACTTTCCTGTTTTTTGATTGGCTCTGGATAGTCAAGTGGCATTACTTTTTCCTCAGATGTTAAATATACTAGGAATAACTTGTTTGGGTTACATTGTATATGCAATGCTGAGACAAGTTTACGGGCGTCTGTTCTTGCTCTTTATTCCAACAATTATACGAAAATATTTAAGAGCATGACAGTCAAGTTCTTGAAAAGAGATGAGAAATTCAGAAGTTTTAGACCCTTTAATATTTGCTTACCTAGCAAATGAGCTGGAATTGGTCCATGAAGATCTATCACATTAGGACCATATTCATCGAAAAGTTTTCTTCTGACAAATGCGTGCAGTTGAACGTACAGCGGTCGCAGCTCTTCGTAAAGTCTTTCAACCTCACCCTGGAAATCTTCAGTTTCGTACCAAGATCTCCAGTAAGCTCCGCAATCAGGCTGATCTGAATGGTAAGCAAAGGTCATGCATGAATGAAAATTGTTTCCGTGTTTGCTAATTTATCTTTAGTACTACCACTATTAATACCACTTTTCAGAAAATGAATAACACGAATGAGGTTCCCTGGTTTCAATCAATAATAGAACATGAATGTTTTGCACCATTACAGATATTTTATTGTAATATAAAGGACGTTAAAACTAGCAAAACATGTACATACTGTTCGATGATAAGCGAGTTAAATGAGCTGTTTAATGAAATGTGTTGTACATTAGACATATGTATGTTCCTACACCAAAACGGAAAAAATCACATCCATCACACTCCGGGGTATAACAATTGTTTGTGCAAGGTTGGCAACAGAACATGCCTATCGTTTTATCAGTTAAGAAGGAATGTATCTTCATTTCTTGTAACGTTAAAAGGATATTCCGGTGACAAATGTCTAGGGCTCCTGAAAATTAAGGCACTTTTTTCTCTTTTTAGTGGTGAAAATTCCATCTCAATAACATGTTGAGTTCAGAAGTTGGTTTTTTTAAAGGAAAATATTCAAACCTATGCAGTAATATAATGCATTGAGGGAAATTTTTGATGTCATACTGGCAGATAAATTGGGCATCTTTTGCACTTTTTTATAAATATATGAAATATGCAGACACTTCTACAGCTTCCATCGTTTTGCCCACAGAACTTTCGGCATAACCTCAAACCAGGGAGTTGCTAGAGAAGGCGAAACAACGTTCTATAGTCTTTTTGAGACAATATTCGTTTCCGACGATGATCTTGCTTTTATCAGCGAAATTCTTATCTCAATGCTGCGATAAACAAAGATTAGTGACACATTATCGAAATTCCAATGAAGAGACGTATCCCTTACACTCTACTCGTTAACATTTTGTTGCCCAGCCGTCATTGAAAATTGTGAAATTTATTTCATTTGACGCCATCCGAGACGCGACCTTTTGTTTTATTTGAAGATGGCAAAAATTTCTCTGCAAATAACTTGAAATTTTTTGTTTCTTAATGATAGTAAAATTGTTTAAACCTGATGGAAAGGTATGGACTTCAACAAAGCTTCCATCTTAAGACGAAAGGGGAGCAACCGAAGCACCTAGTTTAATCGTTTGTTTCCAGTCGTTCTATAGAAATTGATATTGTAAGCTTTGCCATTGGCGGAAACAAACCTCTATTTCAAAGGATATAGGGACAATGCCATTGTTAAGGGATTACTGGAAGCAGAATGGAAGAAATGATCTTTAAAAGTGCTTAGTCACAATGGATTTAACAATAGAAACAAAGATATCTGTCAATCAAATAGTGGCGCCTCAAAAGATATAATCTGTTTCAAGTACATATTGTCTGGAAAAATTTGTTCGTTGCATCTCCTTCTCCAGCAACTCCCTGCTCAAACGAGTATAATTCAATGTTTGACTGGAATGAAGCTTCGAAGACGAGGTCAAATAAATTACTTCAAATTTAAATAACAGCAAAAGATTTTGGAAGTAATCTGCCGGTGTAACATAACATTTTGTAACCTTGAAGCTGTTTTTAACAAAGAAAATATATATCTTTATAAAGGAGTTTCTTGAGTTTTGAACAAACTTTACTGAGATGTGGGGTTTTACTTTTGTGTGCAAAAAAAATATTCTCTTATATTTGAGACCGGAAGAAATTGACACCAGAATGTTCCTTTGAAGCTTTTTGATTGGTGATATGAGACTCCGATATTTTACTTTTTGTGGAGGGCTAGTTGTAAACCAGGTGACAATTGAGCAATCACAAAATAATACGATTCAGTTCAATAGGAGCTCTTTTCCTTAAGCAGTTTCAGAAACTGCTGACCTTCGATTACTTGTTAACTAAATAGAAAATTTGGTTTATGTCTATGTCTGAACAACCTTTTCAGTTCCGAATTTAGTGGAGCAAATTTACCAATTTGCCTCACCAAATCCTAAAATAACAATAATTCAATGAAGTACTAAGCCCTTTTGGCGCCGAGTCATTCGTGAAAAAGCATTATTATATGAGAGTTGGTCATATTTTTTATCCGTATTATCTAACACGATTTCAGTCTTCTTTAGAATGTAAACGAGAAAAGTAGAGGGAATGACCAAACACCCGTTACTGTCACGAAAGTCATGAAGGTATGCAGCTAAGTGGATTTCTTGAGACGTTGTGCGCCTAAAGTTGAAACGGTTTTGAAACTCGCAGTGACCTTGCACAGGAAAATAGTCATGGCTTAATCTGTATCGCAAGCATTAAGTTTCCACTCATTTGGCAAACCATATGCCCAATGTTTACTTCAATTGCGATGTACAGTGCTAAATTTAAATGGCTAAAAACTCACCATTGGCGATTGCAGCTTCGTTTTTCAGTTCGACGTAGCGTTGATAATCTTCCTTGGCAGACGGGCCAACAGCATCTCTCCAACCCTGCCACGCCCACAACAATTCGTCATAATCACGCGATGTTGCCATCAAACGTGTTAAACCTAAAGGTAAAAATGTGTTCCAATTTAACGCGGACATGAACAAACGTGAATGTTTGCAAGTCACCTCAGACTGCCCGCAGCTTTGAAGGGTGTACAGGACAAAAGGTACAGCCAATTTAGGTGTGCAAACCCTTAATGCTTCATATTCTATTTTTAACTCGTTGTAACCACTTCTTGCTTTGTCGATTTGAGGACGTTTTTGAATGTTCCTGACATTGCATATAGCATCCAAAGAGAATAAAGACTAATAGATACCAATCTAATACACTTAAATCCGAATTCGGATCGCATTCCGATCCGATTTTTCGGGTTTTGTTAAAAAATTTTCTCCATATCTGGGCGGGGAAAAATTTGCAACCAGTGTAAAGACATGGTTTGCATCTGATGTATATTAAAATAAAAATGCCCACTGATATTTTGTAACGTCACACCGACATACATTTTTTTATCGGACAACGTAGTTTGATGAAATCTGTCAATCGATATGGCGTAACCAAAAATTAGGCTGGAGTTTAATATTTATTGTCCGTTGGTACAACGCATTTGTTGACACATGTTGGCAAACATTTGGATTCCTCCGAACAGTGACGGACGGGAGAAGAATTTAAAAAAATTAAACCAAAATCGGATTGGAATTCGATCCAATTTCGGTGTAGTGTACCGAATATTAAGCAACAATTCAGAGATATTGTAGACAAAGATTCCAAACCAATATCCCACACTGTTTAGTAGCACTGACGCCCCATGGGGCTCAAACCAAAGATGTAAACCTTATGCATTGACGCCCAACACATTGACGTCTGTAACAACCGATAATTTTAAAGTTAACCGATAATGTAAACAAAAAATACTGATAGAGAAACATGTTGATAACGTAAAAAAAAATAAAATTTAAAAAAATCTCGTTTACCTGTAATGTGAAAAAATAACCGATAATGTAAAAACTGTTCTAACGAGGGTTTAATTTGGTCCTATCTCCAGGTGTGTATGTGTGAGAGTGTATGGTTGACTAATCAGCTGTAAGCGTTTGTCGGTGATGGTTCGTTTTACACTTTTTGATCTGTGACTTCCAGTGCAAAAGTCTATTGCTCAAAGATATTAGAGGACCTAACAGCTTGCACTAAGTTAAACAAGACCGTAACAAACAAGTATCAACAAAGGCAAACAACTGATTGGTCATCTAATAGCCTTACATTGGCGCCGTAGTCTTCTACACACGTGGACCGTATTTTACTTCGAACTTCATGTATGTTAAACTTGGTTGCCACCATGTTCTTCATTGTTTTCCCAAAATTTTGACGTCAGTGTATGTGTCTTCAATGCGTTCTACAACTCTGTCTGTCTATAGACGAATCCGGATAGCAAGTGATGGTCTGATTTCATCCTCCATAAGTGGGGTTTTATCTTTCATTTCCTTGCTTATCTATATCATGGATGGATGTGCACTAAATTGTATATTAATTCCTTCAATTTCACTAAATATGAGGGTTTGAAATTTAAGTAGACATTAAATGATGACGATTTAAGGCTGATGGACCCCACTTATGACTGCCTACAGTCACTAACCACAAGCGCTGATCGGATTCATCATTAAAAGATTTTCACATGACGTCATTATACTCTTCGACGGCCATGTTGAAGTTAATGCATCTACGTAGTAAATCACACTAGACGCGCTTTCTCAATGAATGCGCACACACCGCGCATACCACTAAGCACACAGTGCAGTGCTTTCAGCGCAAAATAATGTATATTTGGCATGATTGTGGTGGGGACATACATGTCGTAATTGCAAAGCCTTTTGACCTTATGCACACGTCGTCAGAATAAAATCGTGTACTCATGCATTCGAAAAATGCTGTTATGAAATGCAGGAATAAAAAGAAACTTGAATTTAAATATTCATAGCTTACCAGGATCGAGGGACAAGCATTCGCCATTTTTCCTACAAACTTTTCCGGTTGAGTATCTTGTCTGAAGGGATGCCTTGATATTAGTAAGCTGATTTTGGAAGAATATGAATGTTCATAACCATTTATATCATCAATATATATAATATGTATTGCCAATATATGATTACCATTACCAAGTCTCTTTCCCAGAGTACAAAATATTTTACCAGGAAGCTGCATGTATTACCACTAAATATCATCACATTGTCCAAAAATATCTGTCTTTTTCCTTGATTTTGAACAAGTTACTGTGCAGTAAAACCAACATTGATGAATGACTGCAACATCTGCAGCTTTTGACATTGTGTATCCCTGATTATTGGGGATGAACTACAGCCAATACAGTAAACAGTAATCCATTTTCTGCAGTGCCAGATTCATTTGAAATCACAAACTTTTTTTCTATAAGTCCCCTCGACTATCTGGCGAAGAGCCAAGGGGCGAAAACCAAACGATTACTCCCGGAGGAGTTCTGCTCCCTTAAGGAGCGAAACGTCCCAAATGGACTGCATCCAGGTTGTGGCTTCTGTTCTATTCAGCCAGTTTAGAGCAGGATCACGCATGTTTCCCCATAGGAGGGCGTACTTGTCCATCTGGAATCACAAACGTTCACTTTGTGACAAACCAGGGAGCGGTGTCGTAACCGTTCCCCGGAAAAACCTACAATAAATTAAAGGTAATATTGATGAATTTAAAAGTTCGTATAAAGGTGCCTTCTACTGTTTTAAATTCGTCAATTTCTCAAGTAAGGTTGCGTTCGAAGTTCATTTACCGTCAAAATGTTCAAATGAAAAGACGTATTTTTTTTTACTGTATATTTAAACGGTAATATTGATGAATCTAACAGTTCTAACGCCGATGTCTTCTTTAAAGGTTTTACTATGTCATTTTCTTCTGATTGCAATGAAAGTTTATTGAGAGTCATGGGGCATGTTGTAACTAAGGTGGGTACGTATGACCCGGCTAGATAAGACTCGATGATACAATTGCATTTTCTTTCGGCGGGGAAAGAGTGAAACTTCCATTGAGCAAAATAATAAAATGAAATAATAACAACAGGGAGTTGCTCTAATTTCCTGATTACAAGTACCTGTTCTAGCTTTGCTTGATCCTCTAAGGCGGCGTCTCCAATATACAACAGTTTCTCTATTTGACGATTAGTATCTGCTGAAAAGTTAGTTCTGTCAAACTCCTTGAACAACCTCTGGTATTTTTGATCGAAAGCGGCTACCTGGAGATCAGCCTCTATCTGAAAAGAGGATTTCAAGAATTACGTTGTCAGTTGCCAATCCACGTGTTTCTCGATACAGCAACAAAGAGCTCTAAGGAAAGGTGTACTGTGTAGCTATGGTGTTGCATAGGCGCAGACGCAGACCAAGTGCTTCAGTACATTACACAGGTCACATCTACACTTGGAAACATGATCAACGCCTAGGCTAGTTGATGTGACCGATTGGAGTTATAGTTGCTAAATTCAGAGAGGCTTTACTTATTTTAAGGGAGGTTTGGCCTTCCCCTATGCAGATGAGGTTCATACGTTTATAGAAAATGCTCAGCTAGTTTTTACACATGTTGGTTGTCTTCGTTTTCCTAATATGTCGAATGGATTTTAAGGGTAGATGCACACTGTTTAACAAGGTATTTCTTGATTGGTTGTTGCCATTGTATTGAATCAAATGTATTCTTTGTTCGGGTTAGGGATTAGTTTATGGATTAGGGTTATGTTAACCAGTTAGGAAATTTCTTGCTAAACAGTGCGCATCGCCCGATTTTAATACGGCCTGATTTTAACTTTAAAGAGGGGCGACCAGCAACTGTGGAAAGATATATTTTGCATTTCTTTCTCCCTTTCTCTTTCTCCCCAGCAGTTTATTATTCCTGTAGAGGACTATACAATTAATTGCACTTAAGAATATTTTTTGCTTTCCTTTGCATTCAATACAGAATTATTTACGCACTAACAACATATTTTCTCACTCCATCACATAATTGCTCTCATGAGTCCCATTGACAAGTTGTTAAATGATTCCAAATGAAAGTTTTCAATGGATATGTACAATAGACACACTGTTAAAATAGTGCCCATGCGTTCTATAGATTACACTCTACTGTTCAGTGTATGCCCTTAATGAGATTATTGTCTTTCACCTTGTGACACTGATGAAATAAATACATCCTTTCTCTGAACTAGTGACTCAATGACTATTAATAAGAAAGACGGTTTGAAAACGCAAACAGAGAAATCACTGAATTTGATATGGAACGTCAATCTTTGACTCAATCCTTTTTTTGTGTATTTATGATCCAATTTAAAAAAATCCGAAGTACAAATTGAGACTCCAGAAAACAAGCAAGCCTACCCAGTTGTTTCCGAGCGGGGTTTCCTTAAATAGATGGTATTTTCTGGTGTTATGAATAAACTTTGTAAACACAAAGAAAGTTATTACATTACCCAAACATTGATAGGCATAGATATTGGGAATTTCACGGTGTCATTGATATGCTTGAGATAGGAAGTCAGCACTTTGTACTTCCAGGACGGTTTTTTTATGTGCTAAAAAAAGACATGGTCCACGGTTCATGTTTGCCAAAATAGCCCACTTTTGCAACCCACCAAAAGCTTTATAATCACATCTTTTCTAAAGAGAAAACGCCAAAAAAATTTAAATTTTCAAACTGCCACACCATCGATCCTTCTAATGGGAGTTACCACAGCTGGGCAAGCTAAACTGCAACTTTTTACGCTTGTAGGGGTTATGATGCTGCTTGCGCGGAAAGCACCGCAACTTAAAACGTCTGATAATTCAAATTGAACCAGGCCAGGATTGAATCACCACGAATTTCGATGAAAAGGGAATGATTTGATACGGATGGGAATCCTTACGAAGAAATTGAGAGACAAAGGAAATAATATTTTACCCGGAGGTTGTAATACACTAAAATGATATTTTTTTTTATTCATGTAGCCTGCTACTTTCCTTTTATGTTATATTTTGTGAGTTGGTATTTAGGTTGTTCACGGTATTTAACGTGGGCAATACTGAACTGGGATAAAGTATAAGCCGGCAACAAACTGTAAAATTGTAAAATTTGCAGTATACAAATTTACACATGTATGCTGGCGCGAAGAAGGGGTCGTTGGCTAAGCATGCTCACTTTAAGCAGGGAGGTGTGGTTAGTTACACCTCCCTGCTTTAAGGAGGTGTTATAATTACACCTCCCTGTCCACATACATAGATTTGCTTCCTTCTCATGCAATGCTTCACACGCACAATTAAAACACTTTGGGCACAATTCGAATCACAGTTTTCTTCAGTGTGAAACCTAGACCTGCCCAGTAGTAGTCCATTGGAAGCAAGTGTAATTGAAGCTAATCCTATTCACTCTTAACCCTTTACCGTTGTTTGGGTCCTTTTGGACCCATGCGAAGAGCTCGGCTGTCACACATCTTTACTGTTTCACGCGGAGCTCGAAACTGCGAGTAGCTACCCGAAAATTCGGCCACAACAGCGAGAGAGACAATAGTTTAAGGTCACGGGGTCAATGGCCCACGCAAGCCGATGCGGGGCGGGCTACGACCGCTTTTCCGCCCACTCCCGAGGCGCGCAAATATGCCCCGATCGGAGCACAACGGTAAAGGGTTAAAAAGTTGGTTAAAAATAAAATTCACCAACACTGGTCACGTCACGTTTGCCAAATACCTGAAATTGGGTAAAGTTTTCCTCAATTTGTCTTGTTTATTCGGTTTCTCCACAGACCGGTTACCCAATTCAGTGGTAAAAACCTCTTCGATAACCGATTAATAAGCAAGTATTGGGTACAATGTAACCATGGAGCTAATAGCTCCATGATGTAACCAATTTCAGGTAATTGACATACGTGACCAGTGTTGGTGAATTTTTAACCAACTTTTTAAGAGTGAATAGGATTAGCTTCAATTACACTTGCTTCCAATAGACTACTACTGGGCAAGTCTAGTTATCACACTGAAGAAAACTGTGATTCGAATCGTGCCCGAAGTGTTTTAATTGTGCACGTGAAGCATTGCATGAGAAGGAAGCAAATCTATGTATGTGGGCAGGGAGGTGTTATTATAACACCTCCTTAAAGCATGTACTTCCATGCTTAAAGTGAGCATGCTTCGCCAACGACCCCGTCTTCGCGCCAGTATACAACCAACTTTTTTAGGGTGTCCCTAAGATAATCTCAAACTCTGATAAACATTTCCGACTATTAGCGGCTCACCATAGGGGCCCCTCCCCCCCCCCCCCAAATATTTCCAAAGCATGGTCTTCAATTTCCAAAAATAACGTTATTCGATATGACATGAATAAAAGTAGCCTTTTTGTTTATCTGGGCAAACTATCTCAGTATTCTCTCTCTCATACAAGTGTCATATGTTAAAGTAAAAACTAATGCGTAGTTGTCAAGGATAAAGTTCGTAATGATATCAAAATTTTAGCCCAGTACCGGCCGCCCAGAAGCGTTGATAGCGCTACCAGCACCAATAGCAGTACTGAATCAGTACTGTTATTGATGCTGGTAGCGTTACCCAATGCTTATATGTGACCGGTTCAGGTTTACAGGCTCATTCGACCACTGGTCTTTTGAGTTAATATGATTCAAAAAGTTATGATTTCAATTTATTTCCAACGGTGTGCAGCTCCTTGAAGCAAAAAAAAGTCCAGAAAAAATTATTTTTGACATTTTGAAGAGGAACATATTCTAGGCATTACTTACCGGGGAAATTTAACTCACGTTTCCCATGTTTGGTTCTCTAGATATTAGAATTGAAGTTGACATATTTTCTACAAAGAGTGAACTTGCAACAAGTAGACGTGATGTTATGTATTCACATTGATGGAAATTTTTAGTTGCTTTTCTCAAAAAATTTTAAATTTAACACCATATTTATACAATTTAACTGTGATAAGTTGTAACCATAAGTGCATCCCGAGCAATGGAAGTTTAAAACTTAATTTGCCTTAAGGGCAAGATAGCATCCCTAACCAATTCAATATCAAACATCAGGATCAAAAATAAATAAAAATCAAAACAAAACATGACCATCAAAATGAACACATGACATAGCACCTTCTTGGTTCAAGCTTACCTTTTGTAGAGAATGCGTCAACTTCAATTGCTAATATCTCGAGAACCGAACATGAGAAATCAATGAAAACTTCACGAGAGTGCTTAGATGCATGTTCGTCTTGAACATATTAAACAAAAATTTGCTTTTGGTCTATTCTTTTTAATGTAGATTTTACTTTGCGACAAAAGAAAATGACAAAATGTCACATCGTCGTGTAAAGGAGCCAGTACATTTTATCTGGTAATTTTCTGATCATTTTGCAATTTTGATTTTCTTTTTATTAAAATGAAGATTTTGTTGCAAAGAAAAGCTCAAAATAGCGACTGCTTAAATTCTACTAACACGACTAACAAATATAATTTCCGGCTATCTGAGAGGTCGCGATTTTTCAAAATTTTCTGTTCGCTCCGCGCCAACCGATGGTGGTGCTCCGCCTAGATAGTCTTTCGGGCAGTCAGTCACCACTTCTCATGCCCCTACCCCCCTCCCAAAAAAAATTTTCCAAGACATCCCCTGATATCATTTGATATCAAATTTCCTTATATCCTTTCCTTTTTCCGACATCTTCCGAAGTACTGCAGTCTGTATAGGAAATTTTTGGTTACATCGTTTGGGAAATTTTGTGAGGGTACATCATGATAAAACCAGTTATAAAACATAGTTGTTGGACAATTGGTGAAACAAATTATTGCTATTGGAAAGCGCGAGAGGTGTTGGATGTTTTGGACATAAGGACTGTGCAGTATATAATTGGGTGCACGGAATTGGGTGCACGGAACTGTTAAATCATCTTTCAACAGGGAGTTGCTCATCTAACAGCTCCGTTTTCAATAGGGTTCTACATATTGAGATTGCCAATGCTCGATAAAGTGAGGACAGTATTTGTATCAAGCTGTCAACCATCCCAAATACCCTTTAACCTGTAAGCTTTGTGACGTACTTCAATGCACGTACAAGAATATCACAAATTGTTTTCGGGAAGCATCCTGTTAAATGATGTAATTTAATTGAGATGACTTGGCAAATCTGCAAAGGAAATTGGACTTCCATGGACGGCTGTGTAATATATACCGATACGGCGTTTATCTTCCCTCTAGAGTGGATGATGATATTTCCTTTTTTTCCTCCTTTTATAATGAGTGTATTGTGTATAATCAAACATGAAAGATTACATCTTCCTTGTTTTATGAACTGTGCAAAAAGCCGTGGTTATATAGCCTGTAATATGCATGGGATATGGGATTACTGTTTCGTGAGTCATGCTTTTGTTGGGAGTTTGTGTGGTGACGATGTTGGTGCAGTTAATCGATGATTTGGATTAATGTAATGTAATTAAGTCTTGTGAATAGTTGGCGGATGATAAGTTCTGCCAGGTATTACGATCACCTACTTCTAATTAAATGTAAACTTTGCATTCATGAAATGGGCAAGTCTTTTGAATTTAACAAACCGTTGTTAATCTACAAAGTCACCACCGAGTAGGAAGGCTGTTAGCTTCAGTTGACAATGGCAGAATTATTTATTTCCTCATCTTTGGTTTTGTATGTTTGGGTGACTTCCAGCTGCATTTGGTGATTGTTACTAATCAAGGGTAGCCGTTCTAATGCCTCATTCGTTAGGTGTGTGGTTAGCAGAGTTTTAAGCGATCTGTCTTCCTAATGTGTTTTAGGATTAAATATTTTCACACGATACAGGTTGATGCATTTGCTAAGCCTGTTCCAACTGAATTGATCCATTACGACCAAGTGTCGATGCATTGATCGAGCGGACATTGTCCAGGAACTCATGATGATTAATAAAGGCACACATTGTAAAATAATCCATAACTCGGGGCCATGATGATTTATTCTGGTTATTTTTAAAGTATTTGTGTTTCTTTTTTGTCTTTTAAACGAACATATTGTTGCTCATGAGTGAACAAGCAAATCCGGACATCCTTCTTAGAAAAGTACGGTAATGCACAATTTTGTGTGAAAGCTTCATTTCAATTGTCCCTTGTGGACTGAGGGGATGTAGACTGCGTCCACGGTATTTCCCGTCTGTCGTAAGAGGCGACTTCATAAAGGGAAGCCAAATTTTAACACCACTTACAGATTGAAGACGATGAGAGGGCCGGATAATGGGGTATACTTCACATACTTCTTAACTGGTTTAATCTTACATGATTAGATCTTTGAAAACTTTGCTTCAGGTAATTGTTAGATAATTGATGACACAGTTTGGGTTTTTTCTTGTTCTTCTGGATGGAATATTTGTGACAAAATGAAAATGAAATAAGCATCTAACATAGTCTTTACCTATTTAAGTTTAGAACTAGGCCTAACCATCTTTATTTTTCAGTATGCTTGTTAACATCATTATCTCAGCTTGAGATCGGATTAATAATTCATTTCATACCAACAACTAACCCCTCTTGTACATGTCACCAACATATTCTCAAACCTAACTTAAATGTAAAATTGAAGATTTTTTTTGAGATACCTTAGCCACATTCCAGTTCAACTAGCATGTTCTTTTTTGATCATAATTACGATAAACTCGATTTCCCCATACCTTATATGTGGTGCATACAGTAGCGTAGCCACGGGTGGGGGGGGGGGGGGGTCAGAACCTAGCAATGCAAAAACACCTAAAATAGCGTTTTTTTTTTTTTCAGGAGCTCTATCCCTACACTTTTCCCTCACGTCGGGCCACAACTCCCCCCCCCTCCATGACACCAACCGCCCCACATGACACAATCCTGGCTACTCGCCTGGGTGGATACTACCCATGAATTGGTGATTGAGCTTATTCGAACGGTCATTTCAACTAGTGGACACAGCTGTGAAAAGTATACTAGGCAAATTTGTGTGATACCATCAACTACTACAGGACAACAACGATTGGTCCGAAGATAATCAAGACGACTTCGTAAAATATGTTTACAACATTTTTAGATAAAGTTCTAGAAAATTTCATTGATAGGGGCCAAAAAGCTGCTGGACACAAGGAGGAAGCCTAGTTTTGACAATTTTCGTTTTAAACTTCACAAGTGTCTGGAAAGGTAACTGTTTTTTTTTTGTGGAAATGAATATATATTTCTTCTCTGTGTCCAAGTCACTATTCGCCAGTTTCTCAGGTTTTGGGAGCACTGTATTTAAAGGCCTGATCCCCTCACCCCAAAGAGCTCCAATAAACCTTACCTCATTATTAAAGGCCCAATCCTCTCACCCCAAAGAGCTCCAATAAACCTTACCTCATTATTAAAGGCCCAATCCTCTCACCCCAAAGAGCTCCAATAAACCTAACCTCATTATTAAAGGCCCAATCCTCTCACCCCAAAGAGCTCAAATAAACCTTACCTCATTATTAAAGGCCCAATCCTCTCACCCCAAAGAGCTCCAATAAACCTTACCTCATTATTAAAGGCCCAATCCTCTCACCCCAAAGAGCTCAAATAAACCTTACCTCATTATTAAAGGCCCAATCCTCTCACCCCAAAGAGCTCCAATAAACCTTACCTCATTATTAAAGGCCCAATCCTCTCATCCCAAAGAGCTCCAATAAACCTTACCTCATTATTAAAGGCCCAATCCTCTCACCCCAAAGAGCTCAAATAAACCTTACCTCCTTATTAAAGGCCCAATCCTCTCACCCCAAAGAGCTCCAATAAACCTTACCTCATTATTAAAGGCCCAATCCTCTCACCCCAAAGAGCTCCAATAAACCTTACCTCCTTATTAAAGGCCCATTCGTCTCACCCCAAAGAGCTCCAATTAACCTTATCTCCTTATTAAAGGCCCAATCCTCTCACCCCAAAGAGCTCCAATAAACCTTACCTCATTATTAAAGGCCCAATCCTCTCACCCCAAAGAGATCCAATAAACCTTACCTCATTATGAAAGGCCCAATCCTCTCACCCAAGACACTACCAATTCTCCTAACCTTCTAACTTAAGCACTTACAATAATTGCATGTAATTCATCCCCATTCAGACACAATCTCAGTTTATTGCTTCAGTGTGAGTATAAAAAAGGTCAATGTGTATAATTTAAACACTTTCAGTACATTTCATGCTGTGTAATATTAGATTTGGTGCACTGCATTGTTTAAATAAACTCTCAATCAAACATCTGAGCCAATTGAGAATTTCGGTTACCCCCTATAAAACTTGTAGTTTGGGGTGAGAGGATTGGTTCTCTCTTACAACTGTCGAAAATCATCCCCATCCAGAAGTAATCTCACTTTATTGCTTCAGGGTGAGTAAACAAACCTCAATGTGTAACCAAAGCATTCTCAATGCAGCACATGCTGGGTAATAAGAGCAATAGTATATTGCATTTTTTGAACTTGCTGTCATTCAAATAGTTGTGCAGATAGGGATTTTTGTATACTAATGCAATAAATGTAGTTTGAGGTGAGAGTTGACTGCAGTCAAACAAGACGGACGCTAACTTAGACACGATTTTTTTTTAAAAGTACTACTAGGCCTACAGTTACTGCCACGAAGAGGTACCAGACCATCTATTCACCTGTTACTTTACAACCAAACAAATGCATTACAATAGTAACAGAAACACAGAAAAGGGTGATATACTGAGCACATTACAGAATGACGATTACGAAATATAAAACTGAAAAAGAACAAATTGGCTTACACTTTTCTGCTGGTTATAATCCGTTATGTTGGTATAATATGTCCAAGAGAACTCTGTAGCTTCGTAATATTTAACTTGTGCTTCTCGATTGTAACGCTCAAGAAGTTCCACTGCCGCGGTTTCATTTGTGTTCGTGCTTTGGGACAACACCAAGATGGTTAACTGGGCCGTAATGGCTAGTAAAAAGAATGAAAACTTTCCATACATTGCGGTTGCAGCTAAGTATGAGTTGGAGAAAATACATTCAACTATAATACAATGAAGCTCTCTAGTATTAAGTCACGGAGCGTTTGTATTTGTCATGAATATGACACGGCTCTCCCAGGGAAATAAGTACTTTAAGCTCTTTATTCGCACACCCTCGAGACGCCGTACCAGGTTTATCGGTCACCAGGGAAGTCGAGGTTGTTACAAAACACAGATTAAATTTAATGTTCTATTGGTTATTATACAGCAGATGACTGACACGGAATACGTAAATTACTCATCGTGGTTGGTGTGAATAGGCCTTAGCCTACGTACCTTTTGCCTGAGTACAGATTCGTCAACTTTGACTGCAGGGGAACAGTAAATTGATACCAAGATATATATGATGCTTTTTATGTACAAAAATGCTCTTTCACCGGTGATGTTTTGAAATCAAAACGGCCCTTAGCCATGTCAAGAGATGCACCGCACTTTGATGACCGTGGGTTGGTTGTGTGACTTTTTGAGCTCAGCTGCACCAGTAAGAGGCGGTAAAAATGTTTGAGATGAAGCTGGTGTTACCCAAATTAAATAAATGTACCCAATCACCCGAAACTGCACTTCTTGTAGGGTGGCACTCTCCATTGGCCCAGCTTTTTGATTGACTGTTAATTCAAAAAATGCAGATTACCGAAGTTTATATTGCACAGCATGAACTGTAAAGAGAGTGTTTTGATTATAAACATAGAGTTTTTCAACACACACCCTGAAGCAATTAACTGAGATTGTGACTTTATAAGGATGAATTTCAGACAATTGTGGGAGGGGTTTAAGTAAGAAGGTTAGGAGAATTGGTACTGTTTGGAGCTGGGCCTTTAATGGAGTTGGGCCTTTAATATATGTCCAAATAAATGGGGTAACAGGTGAGGGGTATTGAAGTAAGTGATTGAATTTCCAGCAAAAAACTGATGACCCAACAATCAGGTGATCAACACTATGCTGTTAAACTGTGCTGCAGTTGACCAAAATTGACCAGTTGACACCCTTTTCAGGGGTCAATTATCCTAAGTTTACAGGTGAGCTAAAATATTGATCTGTCCATGTGTAACACATAAAAAAGCCAGTTGTTGCACATGGCTTTGCGTAGGCTTAAAAGTCAATCTGCCTCACACGACGTAATCCAGAACTGAAAAAATCCTCAAAACAACATTTTAAAAGAAGTCTAGAAAATTTCCAAACGAAGCTCATGGTATGCAGCGGAGTAACCAGAGGAGTCAGGGAGAGATCTGCCAGTCAAACGCCTTGCCATGCTTGCCCCGCACCAGTGACATTTGATCATAAACAAAGTATGGTGGACAAAGGATGTTTTAGGAAAAAAATTCAAAATCGACTGCTTTCAAAGCATATGCTTTTAATATAAAAGAAACTGAGAAGTGCAATTTTTCGCAATCTGAGGGGCAGTTTAGCCAAATGTTTGTCTTTTTATTACAATCTGACGTTTACAAAGAATTTTGAAAGAAATGTAAAACGCGACTCACGATATTCGACAGTTTTTCGAAGAAGAGACATTTTTAATGGTTGTAATATTAATCAGAGCGACGACCCCGCATAAAGGCTAATTTTGCAATAGCTGCGTGTATTTCAACATTTCTGTTAATTTTCTGACCATTTTATAATTTGCTCCTTTTTACTGTGTTGAAGTAACAATTTTATTGCAAGCGAAAGCTTAGAGTAACGACTACTTGGATTCTACCTACAAGCTTGGGTAATGTCGTTTCCGTCTGTTTGAAGGGTCTTGACTTATCAAAATTTTTCTGTTCCAACCGTGTCAATTGATGGTGGTGCGCCTCTTAGATAGCGCAAATTTCTTCTTGCCCCACCAATTGAATACTTTAGTGCCCCTTCCCCATGAAAATAGTTTAGTTACGTCACTGATGATACGCCACAATCCGAAACTTCCCCATTCATCAGTTTGAAGATATGACGATTAGAAAGATTACGTAATGAAAAATTCCTCTCACAAACTTGAGTGCAATAATGGTCCAGGTCGTTCTTGACAACTTAATACTCCGAGGCATCTTTTGTGTTTTCACGGTTCTACGAGTTGTGAGGAATGTGCGAATCAAATTTAGGACAACGAATGTTTATGATTTTCAAATAAGGAGATGATTATCACATCGAATGTCTTCCACAGTTTACTTACTAAATCTAGGAATAAGTGAGAAGTGGCTCTGACTCATCTGACTACTTTAGGATTGAAGCGCGGAGGCAAGTGCAACAAAAGTTCCCTGATTGGTGAATTCCGAAGTGCTCAGATTGGCTGATTTTTCGGTGTTCTGATTGGACGGTTGAAAAGTGGTTCTTGATCTCTAATAAGCCGATTTTCCATGCCGTTGTTTAATTGATTAAGTGATTAAGGCACGGTAAGTTGGGAAGGATAGTGGTTAGATGCTGTTAACTGTCCTCTGAAGAATTCAACAGGGGCAACCAATGAGACCAAAGGCGGTGTGGGCTGTAACTTGTATCCTACTTTGCTGACATACATACCTGACGGGACTGCTATATATTCCGAAATATAACTTTTTGTGTACTTGGTAGCTTATATGTTGTATTGTCGATCAGTCAGATGAGTATCTTTCTGTACTAACCGTGTATATAGTGTACTTCATTTTATCCATGAGATATAATCATTCAGAAGATTGATTACATTAATTGGTAATTGAGGATCTTCAGAACGCGAGGAAGGAGAGTTCCATCATTAGACCAAAAACCTGATCCACATGTGCATGACTGATATCTTTCCCATCTGTTAATATGTAGTTAATGCTGCATTTTTCGTTGACCCTAACCTAAAGAGGCTCTCTAACAAACTCCATCCTGAAACGTTAAACATCTAAATTATGTTGCCTACTGCCGATAGAGGTAGTGTGGTATTGATAGCAGTGAGAGTCACTTAAGAATTTACAATAGACAATAGTGACAGGTTGCAGTGGGACGTCTGAACTCGTTACCTCTTTGTCTGTATCACCGCTAAATGTTTTAACAACGCTGATTGTTATACCCACCATAAATTATAAAAATTAACGCTGAATGTTATACCAACCGTAAATGTGATAAAAGTTAACGCTAAATGTAATAAACGACTCACCCTAAATGCTATAAAAATTAAAGCTGCATGTAATAATCCTATACTTTCGGTCCTGCTACAGGTGTTGTCGATGACATTCATGTGAAACAAATATTTCTCAGGAATGTTATGGTTTGTCTTTCATGCAATCATCTTCGCCGGTTCTACCCGCCAGACTGCCGACTTTGCGGTCGCATTTTATTGCGTATTTCGCCTTTCGGGGCGTTTTCAACTATTTGCACGGCTTTTTGCATCAAACATGTTCTTAGCTGCGACCATGTGCAATTTTAGTAGTAGTAGGTCCATGGCAGTTCCGTGTTGCAGTGGTGATGAAAAGGTTGCTACCACCCAAACCTGCAAACAGCATTCCGAAAAGTGGCTCCATGCTTCACTCACATCTGTAGGATGGGGACAAAGGTTACTGTCACTGGAACAGAAGGGAGCGGTCAGTTACGGTACATGCCTGACTTGTTAATCCTGGGCACTGTTCGAGAAGCGACTGTGGAACTTCGAGGAGTTCAAAAGCTAAAACTGGAATATGTTATGGGAGGGGTGGTGCAGTATATATAAATGCAAAACCACTGTATCTACCGGGTGTGAGCTTCATCCGACCAAGCCTTCTCAACGTACCGTGGATACAAGGCCAGGCAACAAACTCAAACATGGATACACATGCGCGCACACACAGGGGTACCCACATATGTAATATGTCTACCCCAGCGTGAATGCATCATTCACAAGGGATACAACATGAAAACATTTTACCAAAGTTTGCCATTTCGTTGTATAAACATTCAAATACCATTGCTGAGAACTTGAGAAGTTGAATCAAGCATTGTATCACATGCAGATACATGCCCCAAAACTCGTCATTTATTAGACCTCTATTTCCAGGCAATATGAAAGTAGGGGGGCGGAACAATTTTGGACCATGCACCTCTCCCTACCACATTGACCAAAAGGTACAGTTTTATGCTAAATTTTTCGCTTTTTTGTACAACCAATTTTTTTTTTTTTAAAATTAGGGAAAAATTTGGATTTTTTCATAGTGTGAACACTACTGTATGCCTATTAGCGGCCTAATTTACGGCGTGCGGAGTCCTTGCAGTTTGTAAATACAGAGATTGCGTTGCAAGAGAGAGGTTTAGATTGAGGGCTTCCTGTAAGGAAAATTGAATATTTAGACTATTAAAATCTGCTTTTCCTATTAGCATATATCTGAGAGAGCATGTCGACTAGAGATCATTCTTGTTACGTAATATTACTGAAAAAGTGTGAATTCAGGCTTCAAAGAGCTCCCGAAACTTTCTTGTTTTTTTAGGACAAAATATTTAAAGATTAATAGCCTACATTGAAGAAAATTTTTGAGAAGCGGCACTGTAGAGGCTCGGAAAAATTCATCACCTACTGCTATATGGGCGATAATGCACTTCATTTTGGGTTGCAATTTAGGGGGCGCAAAGCGCGCCGAAAATTTTGCCTTTTTAAAACCAATAATTACAATTATGGAGCTTTTATTAGGAAGAGTTCGGAATTTTATGAAGGAAAACTTGGGAAAACCACACTGTATTTGACAGGTGTTTCAAATGGCAAATTTCCGAAGTTTTCACTTTTTCGAGCCAGGGGGCAAACACCCCCTGCCCCCTGTGGCTACATCACTGCTCTGCAACATTGGACATTGATTTTATTTTATCATTTCAAATTGAATCCATCTACACAGACTACTCAACTGACAGGGTTGAAAGGAATCTACTGATAGGTGTATATGAGAGCATTTGAGTACGGTAAGCCAATGGTTCCTGCCTGGAATGTTAAGTCTTGCTCAAAAGACTATCTTTGTTGGCGTGGAGCGCCAATTTTGAAAAACCGCGACCCCTCATACAGCCGGAAAGGGCATGTCTCTGTCTTGTAAGAAGAAGCTAAGTTTATTCTGATTTTACCTTCAAGTGTGAACACCGCTGTATCAGGGACGAATTGGGCGAAATTTTCGCCCCTCTTAAACAAATATATGTGGAAGAGTAGCTTGTATTGCGGAAAGCTTTGGATTCTGGATTTCCTGTTACGAAATTTAAAGAGTTGGGGGATTCCTTAAGAATCTGCACTTCTGTCATATATTGGTGCTAAATCTGAGAATGATGGCATCACGACTGAGTCGTTGCTGCTACAGAGTGTTACCCAAGGAGCTCCCTGGTGTTATCTATAATGGTTACGAACTGACACTCTCCGACTATATTTCAGATTCCCAAAGTTTGTTGTCCTTTTCAGACAAAATTTTTCAAAATCAAGAGGTTTTACTAAAGAAAATTTCGAATTCTATGAAAGAGAGTTTACAAAAATAGCAATATACCTGCCTGTCTCTTGATGGTGTGGTATATCACATACGTTCAATATCCGATTTTTACAATTCCAAAGCTCAGAAAAGTTTACCAAACATATTTACAAGCGAGAACTAACAGACTAATTGATCCTACATCGAATTTTGCGGCCGCAAAGCGCGCCGGAAATTTTGCTCCTTTTGAGATATGGAAACATGAAAAAAAAGGATTGTCGCCCTCAGCCCCCCGCTTCCTACGTCCTTTTCTACTCCTATTTCTATTTCACTGTGGAATAAAAATTGTACAAAATATTTATCACATTTAGCGTTGATTTTTATTACATTTAGGGTGAGTCCTAATTATTATATTTAGCTTTAATATTTATAACATTTGCGATTGGTATAACATTTAGCGTTAATTTTCTCAACATTTACGGTGGATATAACATTTAACGTTGTTATAACATTTAGCGGTGATACATTTATCAACAGAAGAACACTCATGTCCCATTTAATTCAAATCGCAGAGAGAAACAGACTCATTACCTTATGCACAGGCGTACTAGGCGGGGTTACAGGGGGCGCTCTCCCTCCCAGTTCTAGCAAAAACCATTGTCCATTCGGGCAAAACATAATAAAGCATAGACATGGGAAGCAGGGGCTAGGGGATGTCGCCCCAGCAAAAATTGAGGCTGACGGAAGCATGCTTCCTCCCCTATTTCCCTGGGAAGGAAACCTTTCATTTCACTTTTCCTACCCTCAAATAAGTAAAATTTCAGGCGCGCGGGCTTCGCTCTTCGCCAAAATTCCAACATAAATGCATAAGTTCTCTTTCATAAATCAGTTTGATAAACTTTTCCGAGCTCTGGAAATGACAAAATCGGATTTACCATATGTGGCACCACATTATCAAGAGACACCGGCATCTATAGTGTTATTTTTGTACATTGTCTGTCACGGAATTCCAAATTTTCTTCAATAAAAGCTCTTGATTTTGAAATATTTTGTCTAAAGAGGACAGCAAAGTTTGGGAAACTTTTGAAATGTCATCGAAGAGTGTCAGTTGATAGGCCTTAGATAACATATTTTGCAACAACCACCCATCCGTCGTGCAATCTAGCTTGGTTTCGTTGTTGGTTTCGTTTACGGTGGTTTCGCCGAACGACTCTTTGCCAGAGAGTTGGGACGTCCTATAGAAAAAGCAACCATTCTCGGATTTGCCGCCAATATATGAAGGAAGTGCAACTTCTTCAGTATTTCCCCAGCCCTTTAAATTTCCTTACAGGAAACCCAGAATCCGAAGCTTTCTGCAATACAAACTCCATATCTTAGTATATTTGTTTTAAAGGAGGAAAAAATTTCGCGTGCCAAAATACGCCCCTGATCTGCTGATACAGTAGTGATCACACTTGAAAGAAAAATCGGAAAACTAAGCTACTACTTACAAGCACGAGACAGTGAGGTGTTTTTAGATGGAAATCCATCGAGAGCATTTTTCTTTGAGACGTAAGAGTTGACGATACTAATTTCTTTTGTGTATTGTTCTTTATGATTCAATAGGCGTAACACGGAGGTATTAACAGGTGTTCAAGCCTTGTAAGTCGTCTGCTAGGTGTCGAACAGCTGATCGGGAAATTTGTCCCTTGCCTTAACATTGCCAGTGGCTTAAGGATGAAAATTAATTTGACGATTTGGACGCGTTTGGACGCGTTTGGACGCGGATTACAGACTACTTGTCTTGTTCTCTGTATTTTACTCTACTTAGGTGTGCCTTTTAGACCATGCGAGCGAATGCGAGTATTGATGAAAATCCAATAGCAATGTTTAGTCTCATTCCTCTTTTTCTCATCTGCATAAATCATCAGAACTGGTCTATAGCCAGGATCATTTTGATCATTAGCAATTACCAGTCGTTTGAAATGTCGGCAACTACTTACACGTAACAGCATAGCTCTAAAGAATCCCTTTTGTTGGAGTCACCGTAGGTATGAATGAGGTTGCCTAGGTATTAAACAAAGGAATGCCACACCCTTTAGTTCAATAATCCCCAATTAAAGGATTAAGTGTCCACTTTGGAATCAATATAATTGGATGAGCATAAATTATAGCTTCGATGGATCTCCATCCAGTTACACCTCCCTGCACGAGGCATGCTATTTCCGGCTGTCTGATGTGTGGCGATTTTTCAAGATTTTCTTCTACACCCTGTGCCGACTGAAGATATTCTTTCAAACAAGACTTCATATCCCAGGCAGGTAATCATTTGCCTACCGTACCCAAATGCTCCCATAAACACCTATCATCAGATACCTTTCAACCCTGTCAGTTGAGTAGTCTGTGTAGATGGATTCTTTAGTTGCTGAAGTGACAAAACGTTATCAGTGTTCATTGTTGCAGTATTTTCACATACGAGACCAGTTTTGGTGAAGTATTTCAACTTTTCTGAGTGTTCTGTTTCTCATTAAGAAGCAGCTTCAAGCAGAAGAACCTACACTGGATATAACGCAAAGATTTCGCCTTTCCAATCTCCGTTAACTTAGAAGCAGGGAGCTCAGTAAGGGACAGCTCCCTGTTTATAACAGTTGTGCTTCAAGCACTTGCAACAATGACATGGCTAATATTTATCCCTAGTCGCGTTTTGAGAAATACTTTAGTGACTTCACAAACAGGGATGCCTTGGTAACGTGACGATTCGCATTCTGTCCAAAGTCTTGCAGAGGCGACAACTGACAACTTTCAATTGTTCGGTACAGTGAACCCTTACAGTGTTCCTTATGATGTCAGCTTTCATCTTTGTCAACTTTTCACCTTTTAAATTTTCTTGAAAAGTGTAATCAGGAAGGTTAAAGATCATGTGTAGATACTCAGATTTCAAAAGGAACTGAATTCCTGGAACACTTATCAATACCATGTATATAGGGGACGTTTCCTTCAGGAGGCACGGAGAGGGTAGCCTACGGCCGTTTATCCGAAACACTGGTTTTAACGCAAACATTGGCCAGACATTTATATATACAGTGTGGCAGAGCGTTTTTTAAACCCTCGGGCCCCAGATCACAGAATAGTTAATTTATTATTTACAATTGTCCCATGAATGTTCTTTACAATTAGTAACATTTTCTAGACCATCTTTAAGTGTTTTTTTTTTTTCTTTCTTTTTTTTTTGTACCAGAGAATTATTCTGACATAATTTTGTTCGTTGTCAATGAGCGGGGATTACTGAATTCGTGTCTAAAAGAAAAAAAATACAGGAAAAAAACGCATCTCTGCAGAGAAAATCGCACACATTACAAGCAGGGAGTTGCTGTAAGTAAGTGGCAAAGAGGCTACATTTATGCTCACCATTTGCAAAATAACGTTTAAGCAAACACATTAAAATTGAACAGTTTGGAAAGCGCGAGTTACCAATTATTTCAGTTTATAGAATCTTCGAAATAAGCTCTTCAAAACCATTGCTAACAGTCCGCATGCAGTCTAGACATTTTCAAATCTAGGACACAAGGTGGGTTTGAAAAAAAAAACAAAGGTCTAAGAGGGCCCCTAAAAGAAATGTTACCATCCATTAATTTATCGTAAAACAAACCAAAAACATATAAAACACAAAGCAATAGCAAAAGCTTGAAGACCGACGGTTCTGTTGCCACTAAATTTCGAACTAACTCTTAAAAGAGATGAACAGTTGAAGAGGAGTCTCTCTTCAAGTCAACAAAGTTTGTGGGTATCAACCCTAGTTAAGGACAAAAGTAACGTATAGACCGTTGGTTAATAAACTTCTGGTAAAATTTTCGCGACAAAATAAGTGGAACTTTTGATGAAGATTTTTTTCGAATGATCTTTGTAAACTGTGGCAGTTGTTCATTTTGGCTCAAAACTTTTACTAAGGGTCGTCATATTGAATACGTTAAAAATGATAACATTTTGGAAAGTTTATTGTGTAGCTTTGACCTGTAAAATCTATATGTTCCGCTTACGAAACTTTTAAAAGAGTCCCAAAACCTAAAAATAAAAGTCCTTTTAAGGTGACCGCTTTTTTTTTTGAATCTGTGACGGCTTGGTCACAAAACTCTCTCTCAAACTCGCCGTTTGACTAGATTGCAGGGGCAGACAGCCCTTCCTCCTCTGAGAAAAAAATCCCAGTTACCTAGAGATTGGTCATTTAATTTCAAGTGAACATTACTTTCCACAAGAAAACTAAACAACAAATAACAACTGCTTAGATACGGTACTATTTATAAGCCTGGGAAATGCTACTTCCGGCTGTTCAAGGGTTCGACTTTTCAAAATTTCCTTTACGCTCCGAGCCAACTGATGGTGTCGCTCCATTTAGATAGTCTTCCGGACAGAATTACGTTGTTCGGGGAAAAAAAGCTGGCCCTCTACTAAAAAACTATAGCGAACGCGTATGCAGACGCCCAAGGTTTTCGATACCCGTGACAAGTCCTATTTAATGAAAAACGGGGTACACACTATGCAACTTGATGGGTCCTGCCTCCTTGGGACGAACGAGGTTATTCAGATGTGTCGCAAAGTTTGCATGCCTTGGCACACTAGTTGAAAGCAGTCGCATAACCCTGCCTCTTTTTCCAAACATGCTCCGTCAAATAAATACATAAAATGATAATCATCTGTCACTAGTTGCACAGTGAAGCAGTGGCGTAGGAAGGTATTTTAGAGTAAGGGAAGAATATAATGTTATCGTCCTGAGGACGAGGTCCAAGGCCAAAATTTCTACATACAAGATCCCCTCGGATGCAATTTGATGTACATAGCAACCAATATGAGATTTGTTTTCTAGCTTGAAATGTGAGAGCATATGGTATTTAGTTCTGTGTTGATGGGTTGATGGAAGAAGAAAACACTTGTTTATGTCCCGTTCCGGTATTCCCGAAAAAAAAGTTTTGGCTGTTTAATTAGGTTGCGGTACATTTCATTTTTTCAACTTCCATCGCATACCTTTACTGAGGGCTAGAGCCGCAACAACCGTACAGGTAACATTTGGCTAACTTGCTGCTCCACCGAGGGTGCTTCAGTGCCCGATTTTGTCGGCTGCATGGAGAACCGATTTTAGTAGCAAGCATAGTGTAAGTGGAAGTGGAAGGAAAACCAAAGTACCAGTATGAAAACCACATAGGCCTAAACAATACGAGATTTGAACCTATACACATATGAATACCATCGATGCACAGAAGCTGGATCTGACCGCCTTTCGAACGGTCCAAGACCCTGTAGGTCTTGGTTGTTAAGCCTTCGAGGTGGAATTTTGTTCAAATAGGCAACCTCGATTTAGGCTGTCCGTAACCAGCAATTTTCAAGAGATGGCGTTTTAGCCTACACCAGTGCAGCTTTGATATTATGAAAACATGGTAACTGATTCAAAATTGAAAATTAAGGTTTTAAGCAGACCACTTAAATTGGTTGCATGATAAGACACATCTAATTTGCAAGTATAACCGCCCTCGTGACGCATAGGTTTAATTATGGTGTTTCAAACTTTTCGGTGGCCAAAGGCAGCTCACCCTTTTGACCACCCCTGGATCAGCAACTCATGCACGAGAGGCATATTTTGATAATCTATTTGTACGGTGCGCAGTACACACGCTTTGGACAGGTGAAAGTCAACCTGTCGCACCACCGGTGTGCACGGGGAACAAAGTGTGGTAATGTTCTTGGATAAGACGTCCCAGCAACTATGAGATAATATTCCAGAATAAGATTTTGGGATTCGCGAATAGGGTGAGGGGGGCGGGAAGAGCATATAACGGAGACTAAAGGATCATCATATGTATTGATTAATTTAGATTTGAAAAAATGAAAAGGGATTTTTCTGACCCAGGAAGAACCCGAATTTCAATTGAGAGCTGTCAACGATCCTAATCTCCCAACCCCCACTTTTTTCACCCTTTTTTTGTAGAGGGTCCTCGCTTACCACGAGGCATTACTTTGAAAATAACACCCAACACTTAATTAACACTTGAACGTGTCATGACTAATCTTTAAACAGTGAAGATAAAGGACTTGTTAATTTATTAACACTATTAACGCGCTAAAGGTGAGGCAATTAACATGTCGAGGAGTTCTTGAATACATGAACGTGTAAATCCATGCTTTCAAAATAGCTGCGGTAAAAAACATTTGCACTTTAACGTGTTAATGGTCTTATCTTTGATGTGTTGCCATGCAGGGAGTTGGTTTTAATAACACCTCCCTTATGTTACTGTGTTAATAAATAATTAACAAACCCTATTCCTTTGGGCATGGTTACCATGCCAGCTAACGCTGAATTGCATCATGGTCGACTTTCTAAGTTATTGCCATACCTTCTCTATTTTGAACAGACAGACAAAAATTTGAAAGGTCGGACCAATCCAAATTTAAATCCTTTATTTAATCAATAACAAAATATGTATATACATACTGATTGGGGGATACAATTCGGTGTCAATAAAGACATATACATATGAGTAAATACACAACAACATATATGTATCATGATAATTTTCATACAATTGCGAAACTAATGCAGTGTCAATTGTGAAAACACAACAGTCACTTAATGCAACCTATCAGTGCCTGTGTAGAGTTGGTTTGGAATGGTACAATGAAAGCTATTAATGCAATTGTGATAATATAGTTTCACAATTCTGATGCATGTCTGGAAGAAAGTCTAGCATGCACTGCTTTTGATATATGCCACTTATTATCTATAAGCAGTGAAAACGTATTCTGTTCATGTCATTGAATATGTAAGCGACTTTCTCGGTGTTTAAATCTTTTCCATTTGTTATGATAACGTTTCTCCATGACAGAATTACTGACTTATAAAAAAATACAAAGCGATGTTTTACCGTTCTTTATCGAGCCATTTTGATAGGACAGTCACTGACGCTAATATTTCTGAATATTACAACACAAAGAAAATTAATACCTCTATTTCAGGCTGAACAAACAATTATTAACTCCCTTAAAAAATAATTGGCAAATAGAAGAAGTCCAACCATCTAGTTTACAGAGGTTGCGGCCCACTGGCTTGTTTTCCCTACTCCATTGCTTTTGCTGAGCACCAAGCACAGTGGCAGGAGGTTCCATGTTAAAAGTCTTCGGTATGACGGGGCATGAACTCGAGCTCTCAACATCGGATGCTCTAGCCTCGTGGTCATGCAGTCGTTCTTAATTTACAGAGGGAACACGAACTTTATCCCCCAAGAAGCTCATTTCCTTCAGATAATCGTCACAACTTCAACGATTCCTAATCATGTATTTTCATAGAGTACGAGTTTCAATTTTGCATCCTAAAGTAAACGGTCTCAGATTTGTTAATCCAAGTTTGTCGTCCAAAAATACATTGTCTTTCAAATGGTGAAAAGTAATACCCAGGTGTAAAAATACGTCACATCATTCCAACTAAGAATAAAATTACCACCAATTATTACTTCTCTTTGAAAGTTTCTTGGATGCAACCCAGAAAAGATTAGATTTATAAAAATCACGGTGACTTCACAGCAGAAAATTGTACATAAAATTGGTTAAGAACACATAACATGTTTTAATCACTGCATGCAGGAACAACTTGTATCATCTGCGAAGGAACTCAGTTTCCAATTTCTTTCCAATATTAATGCCATTTTACTGTATAAAGTTGCACATCTGCCCAATGTACCGAGAATTGCAATTGACAGTATCAATGAAAGATGTATACAGAGAAAATCACCTCGTCTACACCTTCTGTCAATGTAGAAACATGTCCATTAAGTACAACGAACAAGTTAAAGCTATTGTAAAAAGTTTCACGTCATGTAATAGGCCATATATATGTTTTCGGGGATAGCAAGAGAAATTAAAATACTGTGATTGACAACGAACAAAACCACAGATCTGCAACGGCATGAGATGTTCATGATGGTCAGGTAGTCAGGTCAGGGTCAGGTTACGCTGGTGAAAATGGACACTCAAAATTCCAGTGGGTTACAGGTTTTTATTAGGGCCGGCCCCACGCTACCCGCAGCTACGCCTCCCGGTTTTTTACAGCTATGTCTCTTAAATTCGATGTTTACTTGGGTCACAATTGTGCTCCTTTTGTCCTTCCTGTGAAAAGTGTTTGCTCGTACAATGTAGTATAATAAGATATATCTGGAAATGATGAGTGCAAACAACATTACACCATGTCGAAAAAAGTCCATTAGCCAAGTGCAGCACTATCTGTGGCTCTCTCCACCTGTCTCCAGAGTTGTTATTTCTGCTTAATCTATTGAGCAAACAAGCTCCCAATTAGTCCCCATTGACACCAACTTCCTTACCAACAAGATACTGGAACTACTTGCTGCTAAGTGTTTATTGAATCCATTGTTTGAGATTATGCACCACTGTTCAGCCTTCAGGATTAGTACAAGATGGAGAGGAGTGACCAAGCCAGGTGTGAGATGATGACTCATACTCTAATAAACAATGTCCAAAATCCCGTCGAGACAGCCACTCGACGGGATTTTGAGTTTTCAGGAGGTGTAGCATTTCAGTAATAGGCTCTGTGACGGCATGACCATTAAGCTACAATGTCAATTATATCCTGGGGCCCGTTCCACAAGGAGTTACGCACAATCTTAAGTATGATTTACTGTTGATTTAAGTATGGGGAATCAAACTTAAGATTGTGCGTAACTCTTTGTGGAATAGGCCCCTGGTCTTACAAGTGTGGTTTCATGTATATCACGAACTTGCAACTGCATAATCTCGATGTAATACAAGTGTATGTGGAAAGGTATTAAGCTTTGGTAGGATATTTAATATCTTCAGAGTGGAAAACATTTGACTAAACTTTTGATATGCCAGTAGGGAATGAGCTCGATATAAAGGGTTCAATAACAAAAGAAAATTGTTCTGTTGAAGTATACTGTTACATGTTACAGTAATAAATTGTACACTCCGTAAAAAGGGTGGCAGACGTATTTTAGATTTACCTGGTTACAGAACAAAAAAATAAAATCATACAAAACGGATAGGAAAAAGTGCCATAATTTTTTGGTAACAATTTGACAGCACTTTCCGTTTCCTTTATATAGTTTTTAATTTTTTTGTTCTGTAAATCTACAGGACTGCTTTGCAGTGTATGTTACCTGATTCTTACATATAAAACTCAGTTAGTATACTTAATTCAATTTAACACATTTATATTAAAAGTATTATTATTGAATATTAAAGGGAATATTTATCCACTTTTTCTCATGTAACAGACATTTGAACTAAATAAGGACTCGCTATGCTGGATCCCAATCAATTGCTGGAAATAGTAGACACTCGAGTACTACGCTGAATTTAATCAGATGCATTTCAATACTCCCATTCTCTTGAATATGTATGTGGAGAATCCTTTGAAATTTTGTGATTAACATTGGTAGAAGAAAAGCATCAGCAAAATGCAAGTGGAATAGATCACCATGGATGGAAATAATCGTCCGGCCGATGATGGATCTATAAGAGAAATAAAGATAAAAACAATCTTAATAAATTAAAAATGAAAAACAAAATCAATTGCATGTATTTTTCGGAGCGATGCATACTGTTTAACAAGAAATTTCCTAACTGGCTGACAAGAGCCGTGATCCCTAACCTAATCCCTAGCCCTAACAAAGATTCAATCGATACAATACAATGGTAATAACCAATCAAGAAACACCTTGTTAAACAGTGCGCATCTACCCGATTTTTCTGGGCGTTTTGCTCGCGGTTAGTTTAACTATACTAATATCGCCTGTACGTGTTAAAACTATAGTAAACTGTTTTACACTCAGGTATTACTCGTATAGAAGTCTAAGTCACATCATAGCTAGTCATTATAGCATAACATAACGTAACAGGTTAAAGGACAAAGAAGGGCTATAAAGGCCCCCTAAGATGCCCTCTAATCCAAAACCATCAGAAAACAAAAAGCAAACCACCAACAACCAACCAGGACAGAAAGATTAGATTCTACCATAATCATGGAAAAACTTGTCAATGTTTAACTTAAAGCGATGCACTGATGTAGAGTTAACAACCTATTCAGGCCTAGGCTATTTCACCCATTAACAACCCTATGAGAGAAACTGAACCTTCTAATGCCATGTCTAGCAAAAGAATTACTATTGCTTTTTACAACGTCCTCTAAACCTAGGGTTACTTTAGACCTTTAATAAGTACAGGCTAACAAAGGATTCCCTTTAGGAAGAAATTTGTAAACCTGGATCATGCCTCTCCAAATCCCTTTCTGCTTCAAAGTGGTTAGCCCAAGCCGCTTAAGCCTTTGGGGATAAGGTAGATTTCTAACCTCATGTATGAGTCGAGTAGTTCTTTTGTAAACTTGCTCTCAAAGCAATCTGTCCTTTTTGAAGAAGGGATTCCAGGCCTGTGGAGCATAGTCGAGATGGGGTCTAACCATCTGCTTGTACAAATTCCTTCTGATCAACTCAAGCTCCATATTTGTACTTGCAGCAGTAGCTCCACACTGCCTAGATGGCTCTAAATCCCCCGTAATAACTACACTCCTTTTCAGTTCAAATTTGTACCATTCGTAATGTAATCATAGCAGAAATTCTAAGAACCAAAGTGAAGGACTTTGCATTTGTCAGCATTAAAAGTCGGGCGTTTGCCAAGTCTGAGACCATGAAAATAACCTAGCCAAATCTTTATGAAGCAATAACGAATCATCTTTATCCCCAAACTTCCTATAGAGCTTGGTATCATCAGCAAACTTACTTATACTGGACTGCTGGAAGTGATAGAGTAATCAATATCATTTATGAAAATTAAGAAAAGAAGTGGGTCAAGAACAGAACCGTATGGTACACCACTTGAGACTTCTTTCCAAGAGACAAACTTGCAACGTCATCGACACCAACTCTCTGAGACCTACCATTGAGCCCCGAATTGATCCACTGGGCACACTTGCTTTTGACTGTTTGATGCCTAACTAAATTTGCAAGTTTAGTTAGGTTATTTTGACTTTATTATCAAGTCTGTTTGTCATATATACTTGTGAGTTATAGGCATCACTATTTTTGAAAGGTCATGATCTTTAAGACAATAGCATGTGACAAACATACAAACATAGAGAGAATTGCAGTTCAACATTTATTGAAAAAGGGATAACAACAGCTTGTCTTCGATTGTCCGGAATTTAGTGGAATGACAAACAGTGTTCATAGCTTTTCTTTTTGCCTATGAAATGTCGTTCTAATACTTGAAGTGTACCTCGAGTCGAGAAACCCAGAAACAAACAATATAAACAATATATTACAATGGTATCACAAATTATTGTGCAATGGACCATTCTAATTTGAAAGTTATAAACTTCAACTTTCAGACATTTCAGACCTCTCATCCCAAACTACAATTTTGGTACGGGGGTACCAAAATTCTCAATTGGCTCAGCTCTTTGATTGACAGATTATTCAAACAATGCAGAGTACCAAAGCTTATATTACAAAGCATGAATGGTACTGAGAGTGTTTTGATTATATAAAGTGAGTTTTTCTACACTCTCCTTGAAGCAATTAACTGATAATTTATCTGGATGAGCATGAATTTCAAACAACTGTGGGATGGGCTAAAGTAAGAAGGTTAGGAGAATTGGTACTGTTTGGAATGAGAGAATAGGGCCTTGAATACCTCGGCTCAGGAATGTCCTGTGGAGATAGTTGTTGGACTGTTGAAATTCATGTTTCGTGCTGTTTAATGTATATGTGTGAAATTTGTGACTTGAGATACTCTTTAAAATTTTGTATTTGAAATATTGGACGTTATTTATGCTTTACCTCAAAAATTGCAGTAAGCTTTTGTATTGTTGGTCTGGTAGCTCAAACGTTACTCCAAAAATACGGAAATTCAGTCCGAGGAACACCCAATTAGAGTTAGTTGCTTTAAAAATTTGTAAAACGATGAATCTATCCATGAGTTCAAAACAAAGGACAGGTGGGAAGATATGTTTAAAATCGATATCATGATTAAAATTTCATATTTTCTGTCAGGTTTGCTGCAAATCAATATTTAGATCCCCAAATCCCCAAACCATAGAGAAGACAGTAATAAAATTTTCCTAGCCATAAAAAGTCAGTTTGAGCGTTTTTTTATATTTACTGAGACTCACTGGCTATTTTGCATCTCAGAAAACTTATTGCTTCTGAAATCACTGTAACATTTCTTTATAACCAAAAAGTCTAAAAAATGTAGCATCTTACTCTCAGGCATCCAGTATTCATTTGGCCATCCTATTACATCTCCATTTAATTGGTTTTCTTGAATCAACCAGTCATTCAATGGTTGGAAGTACTTCAAAAAAGAAGCTGCGCTCATTTCTCTTTGGCCAGTTATTATTTCCAGGGTGTCGTCCCACGGATGCTTGGCCCCTTCACTGAGCAGTTTGCTGTAAAGGATGGAGACATCCATTAAAACATTTATGAAATTACATTTAATATCAAATGACCATCTGAGACGATTTATTAAAATCGCCCCCCTACCCTCAGGACTACTTAACAGTGTGTACATACATATGACTGGTTGGATGCTATATTGATTATACTCCCGAAAGCCTTAATTGCCTTGCAGTGAGTTGTCAGAGCAACTTCCTGCTTGAAGGAAAGTGTAAAAAGCTGGTGTAGTTTCAAACTCTTGGAAATTCCTAGTAGATGGAATGTTGTCCAACACTATAAAGAGCCGCATTGCTAGTACTACTATGACAATGTCGTTAACATACAAGATATAAGGGAAGTCAGCCATGAATGTTCTCATCATGACACATGTGATCGATCACTTCCTGGGTATCAATGCTTCAGTTTCCAATAAACAAAATAGCATAAAAATGATCCACGCTATCTCGACAAATGTCACTCGGGTATTTGTGAGAAAATAGGAGGTAGGGGTTTTATATGTGTAAGTGGCCTCAACGGTTCTCTCTTAATTTTTTTTATTCTCTTTCGGATGGTATTAATTAAAAATTGGAAAGAGTGAAACATAAGAATCGAAGAATAAAAAGTTTAGCTCAAGAAAACGGATATATTTGTTAATATCTCTTAAATGCAGATAAACGTCACCAGCCAGTTCCAATATGCCATCCTACTTGCTTCTAGCCCCTCATTCAGTCCCGTTTTTGATAAATCTTTATCTTGACACAATTTTCTAGCTTATTGATTCAGTGTATGTCCTGGTGAGCTAATAATGAAAGCCATCCATGATGTGTTATCAGTACAATCGGTCAGTACATTATGTGTAATATGAGCTTTATGGCATCATTGTATATGATGTCAATCACACAGCTGTTCCAATCTTTGTTGTTGTAAGGAGAAAATTGTACTTGGGGATGGAGAGTGTCGGTCTGTATGCGTGATTCGTTACTAATTTTTAATGTAAATAACAAGCGTATACAGTAAGCCTACCTGAACAAGTTTCCGGCATCTTTCGATCCGTATATATCACATTCATGGAGTGGGCCTGTATGTCCAGACTCGTTGCACAACGCTTCATGAAATTGGAAGGTGAGGACACGACTTATAAAATATCTGTCAAGAATAATATCAGATACAAATTAATTTCCGGTTGGACTTCTTCCGACAAAATGTAGACAGTGTCCACTTAAAACAGCTTTTCAATTCCTTGCCGTTTCATGGAAAGATTTCTCTTTTTGAACTTAAAAGTTTATCTTTAGTTTTTGTAAATTTAAAATTCTGGCAATTATTTTTATCAAGATTTATAACTTACTAGCACTTCAACCTGAAATTTCAATTTAATTGTCAATTTTTAACTTTAAAGTAGTCCTATTTAATTTATTCCACATGTAATTTCTACAAATAGTTTATCTTCTTCAGTTCTTTTTTACTTACAAAGTTATTTTTTGTGTGTCAAAACTTTTTCGTTAATTCTATTCTTTCACTTAATTCTATTTCCCATATTTCCCATTACACTTTTACTCCTCTTAATTTTACTCTACCGCACTCCTCACCGTCTTAGCCGTCACGTTACTCCATTTTATTCCAAAGTATTCATTTCATTTCTTTCTCTCCCTACAACATGTGATTTATTTGCAATACAGTGATATTACAGCTAAAAAAATACAAAAACAAGATGTAAAGACACTGGGCTAAATTATCCTTTTACCGTTCCCTCCCTCAAACAACAAAGTAAGTATCATGGTGTAACGTTCCCTCTTACTTTTTGCTACATCCTCCTTCTCTGTCTGATTACCTATTATCGCTCCAGGGAGGAAATGAAGCTCACTTTATGTAGACCTAATATAGTCAAGTTTCACATCTGATTAATTGATTGACGGTAACATATACTATGAAAAACACCAAATGTCATGTAACATTTGGGGCTAGCTAACAGGCCAGTCAAACATGTGTTAATTACTTTTCACGCAGTGTGAACACAATGAAAGCATAGCTCATTTGAGGGCACAGATCATGTATCAAACTCAGACACCATGTTACACCCCACACCACCATTGATCTACCGGAGTGTCTATGTTGCATTTTCAAGAAGCGACGTCACAGCATGATACAAGTATAATACCCTAAACCTGATCCAATGAGCCACTTGGTTAGAAGTTTGGCCGTAAAATTCCATCTGCCTAAACCATACAAATGATTATCTACCCCACATCACCCATCCCCGAAGAAAGTGTGCAAACTTATCTTGAAAAGTTCAATCTGAAGGTTTATCATACCGAATATGGGGTACATCATAGGCGATGTGAAAGTACGAAAGTGCATCAAGATTGTTCTCATCTCTGCTGATGGGTGGCATTAAGCCCTCAAATTCTCTCCTAAATACCAAAAACAAAAAAGGAAAAATATAAATCACAAAAAGAAGAGTAAAGAACAACGTATTTCGAAGTGACATAAGGATATGACTCTTCCAAAACTAAGTCTACCTTAATTTTGAAAAAAAGAAGGTAAACTAAGAAGTTTACCTTAATTCTGACACTTCAGCAAATGTAAACAAGTATCTGCTTAAGGGGATGCAGCTGAATATTACGTTCCGTTTGGAAAATAATGTTCAAAGGAATGCATTTTTTTCTTCGGTTGAATTACATTGCGGGAAATATGTGATGTCAGCGCTTCACATTTAGTAAACAGTCAAAGGGAAAACGTTTCTTTGCTATTCCCATTTTGGGTGTAATTTTATGATAGATCTAAACGGAAAGATTAACAAATATTCTCTTTCAAGAAATTTCAAGAGCAAGTAGGACATCCAATTGTACAGAAAAACAAAAGGAATATGAGGCAATGTGCCCTAATTACCTGTGTTCTTGATTAGAAGTGGATTTATATTTTACAGAAGTAACCAATCTCTAAACTTTTATGTTTCGAGTTATGAATAGAATATTGCCACATGTAGAGGCCCGTAGCCAGGGGGGTCGGAGCGTTCGAACGACCAACCCCAACTTGAGGGAGGTCCATTTTGGGGTGCTTGAAGGGTCAGCCATGAAATATTTTTTTTTTATCTTGAAATATAAGACGAATTTCGTGTCACTTTTAGCAGGAAGATAAAACCTTTCAGATTGCATGTTTGATTTTTTTCTCAAAAAGTGGTGCACTGTGTGGAATTTTGGGGGAAAAAGACTTCTGTTGTGTTCCAGATTGCAGGAGATCTGCAGATTTCAAACTTTTCAGGGGAAGCATGCCCCGGACCCCTAGCAACTGCATGCTTACGGCACGCGCCAGCCGCCTCCGTATTTGGAAAAAGGTCCACATCTTAGAATAAAAGACCCACCCCTCCACATGGCCTGGCTACGGGCCTGATGTAGGGTTTGAATTACATACATTGGAATACTTTGTTAATCACCACAAGAGACCCATTAAATGTCACGGAATTTCAGATTTTTACTAATATCCCAATTAAAATTAAAGATAAAGAGCAAAGTTTTGAAACATTTAGAGTTAAATCTCACCATTTTCTCCTTACTTCTTCTCTAAATATCTGTTAATCTTAATATTTCATGGCTTGAATGCTGCACACTCAATGTAAACCAAAAGGTAACTTACAGTGAATTTAACATTTGAGGAGAAAATATATTGTCACATGACTCTCAAAAGCCAATCAAAACACAGAGCTGTCTATCATATTACACCACTTCACGTAAAGGTGACTGCATTTCCCCTTTAAAGATGAAAACAATTCAAAATTGTAAAGTTGCTCATTTTGAACTAGAATCCCATTTTTTTCTCGCTGGAACTATTCTATACGGAGTTAATGAACAAGAAAGTGGTCTCAAAATATATAAAAGTCTTATGTTGCATGATAGGCTCTGAAAATGCAGTACTAATCGTTTTGAAAAAAAATCGCAAGTAATGAAAAAATGTATCAATGATGAACACCAAGCTAGTATTGTAAATGCTAAATTATATATCAATATATGGGCTTATTTTTACAAAATCTTTAGTTACACCACGGCACGGAATAAAAATTACCAAGGTACGAAATAAATGCAAAGTGAAAAATTTGACTCACATTTCTTTTGTTTTCCTTTTAAATAATATGCCCCGGTTAAACCCTTGAAATTTGGTTTCGTTGGAATGTTTGAATACCTTTCAACGAAGAACTAATATTAAGTACGCCTTATGCAGGGTTTATACCTTGTTCATAGCAAACAAAGTTGTTAAAATCTCTGATTGGTGTCACAATAACTTGCAATCAATGCAATCGAATCCTTCAAAATGGGACCAAACGTAGGACTAATGTTCACGTTATGAAGACAGCTGTTGTGTTGTGATTCACAACCTGGAGTCTATAGGAGGTGGGACTGTCCCGTAGAAAAAGTTTTGGAAAGTCAGTCTCCCTACATTGAATCTAGTAATACATAAGCTGGCCTTTGGATTGAAAACGTTTAACATAGTTTTGAAAATGTGATTTTTAAAAATGGCATCAGTAAGGGGCTTTGGCTGAGCCCCTATCCCCTTCGGCAACGTTACTAAATCAGGAATAAATGTTTACCTCATCTGCCACCACCCTTCGTTTAGTTTGTCAAGTGGAATACTCCCATCGAAAACTCTCCACCTGTAAAGGTCGACGAGATAGCCGAATGGCATAAATGCAACGTTGTCTAGCGCCATTTGCATTAAAAAGTTAATGTTTGTTTCTGAAATTTGGAAGGAAAAATGAAAGAGCTCTTAATCATCGTAAGTAAAAAGTAACGTTCTTCAACCTGTATTGTCTTCAAGGTTTTCATCACTAATGATTGGATAAATAGACCTACCTGCATTCCCACACCTTAAAATAATGACTGCAGGTGGAGAAAATTTGAGATTTCTAAATTTCTAAATCGTAAACTTGGTGCAAACTACAATTTGTTTGCAATCTTAATTCTCCAGTTTAACGAAGTCATGGTTCAGAGGAATTGGTTGTTACTCCTGTATGGTAAAATATACACTTCTTGCTGTTCCATTTACTGTTTACAAGGAAAACGTGGCTGTAGTGGAGCTAAGGTTAGAATATGGATAAATCTTAAGCACAGGAAGTGCAGAGAGATTTTTTGGAAATTTAATATTAGTGATATCAACCTTCCCCAATTTGCGTTGTAAACGAAACTCCATATCCCCGCCCTCACTACGAAGAAGGGTTTAAGGCCCAATCCTCTCGCCCGAAACAAAAGGCCTAACCCTATCGCTCCAAACAGTTCCAGTTCTCACAACCGTCTTACTTATGTCCGTTCCACAACTGTTTGAAACTCATCATCATCCTTACGCAATCTCAGTTTATTGCTTCAGGGTGAGTATATATTCGCCACCCCAATTTGTAAACCAAAACACTTCCAATACAGTACATGTTGCGTAATATGAGCTACTGTACACTGCCTTTGGGAGCTACCTGTAATTCAAAGAGCTTGTCATTTGAGAATTTCCATGGACTACAACGAAAAATGTACTTTAGTGTGAGAGTTGACTGCCTTTAAGCAGTATTGTAATCGAGTCACTAGATTATTGACTCGAGTTTAAGTGACTTAAGTCGAGTCATTGACTCGAGTCACTGTACTCTTTCGATGGGGAAATTACTTCTGAATTCTATCGAGTCACTTTCATTTTGAGAGAAGGCGACTCGAGTCGTGACTTGTTACAACACTGTCTTTAAGATGCTACAGTGAAAAACATTGTTGCAATTACCATAATCTTCTTTAGGTTGTTCGTCAAGGAGACCAATGGTGTAGAGGTGTTTGTTGGTAACGGTTGATAAAACAATCGTATCTCCTATACCTTCATGGAATGCTGGATTAGGACTGTTTCTTAGCATAATGGGTAGGTCCTTATATTGCATAAAATATTGGATATGACCCATCTCGTGATGTAAGATGATAAAGTCTTCAAAACTCGGATCAGCACACATCTTAATTCTAGTTTCAGGAAAAGTAAAAATAAAAATAGTAGATTATTTCATATGTTGAGAAAAACCGACAGCTTCTGAAGGGTCATGACCTGAAATAAAATTGTTCTTCTACAACTATTGCAAAAGGCAAAGAAGGAATAAATCCGTGACCACTTGAAGACACTGTAAAGATAAGGTGCTAATAAATAATTACACTCCCAGATGTTCCATCAAAAATACTTCATTCTAAAATCTAAAGGACACGCTGAATTTCAAATTGGGCACTCAGTCCATCACATCTATTCGAAATATGTTTGGTTTTCTCACAGCTGTTTGAAGAGGTTTACACATTTAGCCAACTGATGTCACCTGATTCCACGAAGATGCCACACAGATGGTACGTACTCAATGTGGCGCCTGGATTTGCCCGACCGAGAGCCGATATCTTCGACAGGAAGGAGACAACAACTTGCAATGACGAAAAAAGGTTTTTCATATGTTGAGAACTGCACCAGAGTAATCACATTTGCAGCTATTTTAAACATTTACAAAATGACTGAGATTTCAAACTTGTGGTTTTTCTTTGAAGTGAAATTCATTAATGAATTTCCCCCATCCATAAACTTCAGTCCCTGTAGTGTGGTTCTAGGCCTACATACGAAACAATCTCCCCCTTCCCCCCACTCTGGCACCAATCTTTGTGGTGCTACTTGCTTTCAACTGAATGGTGCATTTACTCGTGATTTGTCATAAAGTATTGTATTGAATATTTCTAGATTAATTGTGAAGTAACGTGTCGTGACAAAATGCCTGAATGGTTACAGAAAGCTTGCGTTTTGAGAATTTTTTAATGACGTCAATCTATCTTTAATGAAAGGTATTTCACAATTATGCCAACGTCATTTGTGCCAGATTCTAAAAATATAGCCATTCTAGGATATGGCTAGGAAAGTAAAAGGACTCAGAATGGGCCCGCCCTGGTGAGGACAACCGGAACTAATTGAGCTCCACTGAATGGTACGGCGTACTCAAGAGCCTCAGACCATACTACCTTGGAACGAAGTTGTTGGGTGGGAAGTTTAGATGAGTAGGAACTAGAGGGCGGCCGTCATTGCCCAACCGGAAAGGGAGATGAGTAGCCTGACTTTTGTCAAGGGTTGAAGGTGGGGGTGGGAGTATGACAAAGACGAAAGGTCTAAGGAGAGAAATATATTTTTTCGGTGGTCTCCAGAGCCAAAATGATTGCAATATTTGTCCCTTTAAAATAGTAAATTCCCAAGGGCGAACTAGAATGGAGATATTGGGTGTTCGTGGTACATTATAAAAATGCCGCAAATGTATTGTAGAAATGCCAAAAAACAAAAAGAAAAAAGAAAGATACGAATCAAATGTTGCAAATTCTGTGAAAAAATCACAACAAATTTTCCGTTTTCTTTATGTATTTGTTTAATATATGTTCTGTAAATTTAAAGATTTTTTTTGCAGTGGTAGAGAGAACTTCATATTCAGTAACGTAATGTGACAGTCTAGTAAACTAAGTAATGAATCAAACAAGGATGGTACTACTTCTTTTGAGTTTCATGCATATTTTCAGCATGTGTGCTATAAACGCGATGTGCCTCCTCTATACGTATTCTCATTTCTAAATTATTACTGCAATATTTGTAGCGTTCGTCTTGTCCCAAAAATCATTAAAATCACCTTGTCAGCAGGCCGTTCGAATGGTAGGTCGGTCAATCGATGTTAAAGTATAGCTCAGTCGGTCGGTCTCTCACTCAGTTATTCAATCAGCCAATAAGTCAGCCAATCGGCGACCCAGGCAATCCGTAGGTCAGTCAGTAAGCCAGTCAGTCAGTCATTTTTTTGTTATCCAGTCATTCATTCAATCATTCAGGCAGTCACCCAGTTAGCGAGACATTCAGTTAGTCAGTCATTAAGCCAGTCAGTTAGTCAGTCAGTCAGTCAGCCAGGCAGTCAGCAAGTTAGACAGTTATTCCTTCAGCCAGTCAGTCAGTCGGTCGTTCAGTCAGTCAGTCGGCCATTCAGTCAGTCAGTCGGTCAGCCAGTCAGTCAGCAAGTCAGCCAGTCAGTCAGCAAGTCAGACAGTTATTCAGTCATCCAGTCAGTCAGTCAGTCGGTCGTTTAGTCAGTCAGTCGGCCATTCAGTCAGTCAGGCAGCCAGTCAGTTAGTCAGCAAGTCAGACAGTCAGTCAGTCAGCCAGTCAGTTAGTCAGCCACTCAGACAGCAAATCAGACAGTCGGTTATTCAGTCATCCAGTCAGTCAGTTGGTCGTTTGGTCAGCCACTCGGCCAGACAGTCAGTCATTCAATCAATCAGTTAGTCAGTCAATTGGTCAGCTAATCGGTCACTCCGCTAATTAGTCAGACAATAAATCAACAGAATAATGGACAATGAATTGATTGGATGAAAGAGTGAAATATTAAATGATAAGAATACCTACTACTTATTAACTTGCCTGAAGTCCTCTTTATTATAGAAATCAAACGCGACGGGATAACAGACAACCTGCCTTCCATCATCGGGTTTTTCGAACATAGAATCATTGAAGAAACGTTCATTTACGGGTATCATACCCAGCGATTTGAAGAAATTATCAGCAAGGCGTGCCATAGTCAGTCCGGTATAATTCTGTAACAGATAATAAGTTGCAGTAAAGTGATTCGGTCAACGTTTTCATCCCGTTACCCCTTCCCACCTTTTCCCATCGAACGACCTTAGATACTAAGAAAAACAATTTACATTTTACGTGGTTGATAATACAACACATGCTTTACATATTGTTGGTCTAAAGGGTAAAGCCCTGTACTGTTTGATTCCTGGTTTTTCAACATCCCTTAAAAATCGTACGTATGCTGTTAGTTTTTCTTGTTCGTTTGTTTGTTTGTTTGAACACTTTCAAAAAGAAATTACACAAAATTAAAGTATGGAAAGGTTATCTCTACATTTTATGGCTAGTAGTTGCCGGTCTGCATTATGCATTGCCGTCCCGCGTCATCAATTTAAGGAAAAAGCAATGGAGGTAACTGCTTACACAACGTAGACTTGAAACGCGCGCAAGGAAAGATACGCTAAAATCCGGCTGGTGCAAAAATGAGGTCAGCTTGCCTGCATTTGTTGGTACTGATACAACGACTGGTTAGTAACTGGACCGTGACCTCCATGTAACCTTACCTAACCTTACCTGATACAATAATACGTATTTGCGGCGCCTTAGTGTGACTTCAAGTGCATAAGATCTACACAGAACGTGCACTGGGTTAACTGGTCGTGTTAGATATGCGTGACCTAATTCTTATAGGACTAGTAAACCCTTAAACGGGAGTGTCTTTGATCTCGCAGGCGTAATTGCTATGGGCTTCCTTTCGCTATGCGGCGCCCGTCCGTGTATGTAATTGTTCTTGTTGTTTGGTTATGTGTGTAAGTACATGTTGCAAATAGTGTTTCTTCTGTGATCAAGTACTGACAGTTCCGGTCTTTGTTAAGAACTTTGCTCCACAAGTGTCTATTTCCAAGCGCGTAAAAAGCACAACCCTGAAAAGATGTTACTCCTGTTAGATGATTACCACACTAAATACCACGACGATCACATCATTTTGGCGACGCCACATATATTAGACTCACTTAACATAGCACACCAAAATGACCCAGGGTCATTCACATGTGCATTACAAATCTTTGAATTAAATACAATCCTCAAGAAGGTTAAACAAAATCTAGAAAAATATAGGTTGAAAAAGTAAATCGTTCCATTTCTGACAGAAAAAAGAAATGAGCCAGTTCAGAGTTATTACTGCGCATGTGCTTTGGATGCGTCAATACTGCTGTGACCTATGACCTGAGGAGCCTATTCAAGCGCTGTGTATAGGTTTGTTCACTGTGCGTTATTGGTTGCTATAACAGTGTTGGCTCATTCAGAGGGCGCATACCCTTATGACCTTTGACCTTTAGAACAAAACGGTAACTCTGAACTGGCTTATTCCAAAATATGGATCCAGCAACGATAAACCCACGGTCGGTCACCGTATGACTTGTGAGTGCTGCATGGTGCACTAATCTTAGTGTGTCACGATTAGAATTTTTGTTACATCCTCCTTCTCCAACCGATTACTTTTTTCACTTCAGAAAGGAAATAAAGTTCACTACATGCATACGTGATATAGTCAGATTGCGCATCTGATTAATTGATTGACAGTAACAGATATATTAAAACATACACAAAGCTAAGTAACATTTAGGGTTAGCTAACAGACCAGTCAAGCATATTTTAATTGTTTTTCACGTAGTGTGAACACATTCATGATTGTAACAAACTCATAAAGTGCTTTCACACTTGATCTCAAGCAGGGGATCAGATCCGGATCTGATCTACCCCTCGAGATCAACTTTGTAGTGTGAAAGCTCTTGCACTCAGGATCAGATCCGGAGATTTTGATCCACTCACCGGGGCAGATCAGATCTCGCGCAGGGGATTAAAAATCGTGTGTGAAAGCTCGGAGGATCAAGGTGACCCGAGATCAACATGACCTATGACGTACAGTGTATGTGCTCGACGTTGTTTACACTTTCAGACAACTACGAGGATAAAGCGGGTTTATTGCGTCACTTCATGTTTGTTGATCGCTTGATCGGGGCTTGATTCACCGCGGGGGATCAAGTGTGAAAGCAAAACCTTTGATCTCGAGGGGAGGATCTGATCCGGATCTGACCCCCCCCCCTCGAGATCAGCTCTCAGGTGTGAAAGCGGTCATACACCAGTTTCACCCCACACCGCCTTTGATCTACTAACTTGCTGTCCATGTTGCTTTCTCAAGAATGAACGTCACAACATGGTTACTTTACAGTATTATACGTACGCACGTGATAAGTGTTGCATACGTCCGTAATAAAATATACTATGTCATAAATAGAGCTATTGAGACAGCAGCCCTGTCAATTGAAACGCTGCTAGGGGGTTATAAATAAAATACCAGGCTGGGTTAGGCTGATGCATAAAGAGAGGGCGTACCTTTGCTTTTATCAACTGGCTCACGTCTATTCTCTTCTTTAATGGATATGGTGTCACGATGTCCATAATATTCGTCCAGGCTCGAGGATGCATGTTACCTGTATGGCAAAGCAAATTTACAGTGATTGCCAAAGTCCAAACTAAATGAAATAAAAACTTTTTTTTTTTTAAGAGAAAACCAATCCCTACAGCTCGACACGCACGCTTGGGTGATAGCCTATGCTGCGTTTATTGAGTCCAACATATGCATATTCTGGGGTGCAAGCGTGTATATGTAACGGAATTTCTGTGGCGTCTTCCCAGGTGTGTGTTTCATGGCTTAAGTTTATGCTAAGTTTACATGGAGAGGTATACATATATATAACTTCATCAATTTCAAGGACAAACTCAAGACACGTCGACAACCTAAGCGGAATGCTACCCTCGATTGGCGAGGAGCGGATATGAAAAATCACGATGCCTTAAACAATTAATCAGCTGGAAATGGCATTTCCCAGGCCTGTAAGAAGAGATTTATGCAATCATTTATTTCATTTTTTGTTCAAAAAACAAATCAGCTCAATTGAAATAAGTAAATTGCAAAAATGATCAGGATATAAACAGTCGAAATGTAACACCTCCACTTGTTCTGGCAACTTTTGGGCCCTTTATTCCTTCCTTCCGTCTGGCGAGAGACGAGGTCTCCGGTGTTTTTTCTTCTACGTATCCGATGCACGTAGCAACTCGACATTGGGTATCTGCGTTGTGGCCGTAAGATGGAGTTCTAAGGCCCGGCAGTTTCGAGCGGCCTTTTTCCAGATGTGGCTAACTGGCTTATTTTCCCTACTCCAATGCTTATGCTGAGATGAAGTTTAAAAATTACTACATTGAGTTCACGTCGTGAAAAGAAGAAGTGATAAAACATAAACCCTTTTCTTTTCAATTATCAACTCTGAAATGTGACAAATGTGACGTAGGCCTACTAGGGTGAATCCTTCTCGACGGAAGGGATTTAAAGCGGAATAAAAAATTAGAGTGAATAGCCAGAGTTGTTGACTCGAGTCAACGACTTGCGACTCGAGTCGACTCTAGGCCCGTTTTTATTTTGACTTGTGACTTGACTTGAAGAAAAATGACTTGTCAACAACTCTGGGTTGCTGATTCGAGTCAACAACTTTCGACTCGCGTCGACTCTGGTTCCGTTTTTGTTACATGTGACTTGACTTGCCTTGAAGAAAAATGACTTGTCAACAACCCCGTGAATAGCCACACCCATTAAAAATATGGCACGCCAAAAGGCTCACCAAATATGATGATGTTCTAAAAATACACGTTCATGTACTAAAATTACACGTTCATGTACCAAAAATATACGATGATGTACTAACTTCATGTGATCATGATGTAAATTTACACCATCATGTACTAAAACCATAAGTTCATCATGTTAAATGTTACGTTGTACATGTAAAATCACACGTTGTACATCTTAAAACACACGTTGTACATGTAAAAACGTAAGATCATCATGTTATTATTGTCTCTTCCGCACACCATACAGAGTGAGCCTTTCGGCGTACCAGAAGTCCGCCAAAAGGCTCACCGAATTTGATGTAGTAAAAGTACACGTTCATGTACTAACTGCTTACGATCATGTACAGATTTCATACGTTCATGTACTGTTTGCTTACGTTCATGTACTGATTTCTTACGATCATGTACTGACATTTAGTACATGATCGTATGAAATCAGTACATGAACGTATGAAATCTGTACATGATCGTAAGCAGTTAGTACATGAACGTGTACTTTTACTACATCAAATTCGGTGAGCCTTTTGGCGGACTTCTGGTACGCCGAAAGGCTCACTCTGTATGGCGTGCGGAAGAGACAATAATAACATCATGATCTTACGTTTTTACATGTACAACGTGTGTTTTAAGATGTACAGCGTGTGATTTTACATGTACAACGTAACATTTAACATGATGAACTTATGGTTTTAGTACATGATGGTGTAAATTTACATCATGATCACATGAAGTTAGTACATCATCGTATATTTTTGGTACATGAACGTGTAATTTTAGAACATCATCATATTTGGTGAGCCTTTTGGCGTGCCATATAAAAACGCTTACCTAGCAGATGTGATGGAATTGGAGCTCTCAAATTGACATATTCACTTCCATAATAATCGTAAAGTTTCCTGCGAACATATGCATGCAAATTCATGAAGAGAGGTTTCATTTCAGCGTATAACCTGGCAGTTTCTTCCTTCAAATCCTCTCTCATGTACAGCGTCTGTCTCCATTTGTCTCCCGCGTCAGCCCAACCTGAAAATAGCAAAAGGCATATCAACGTACCCAATCGTAATTAATACACATTAGAGTCAATTGCTGGTAATCATCCCTCGATAGACCAGCTTTAACGGTTGTAAGGTAAAATTTTTATTCAAATAAGTGAGTAAAAGCAATAAACTTTATTACCCGAATTAGATTTCGCTGTTAAATATGATATGCTTTTACGGTACTTTAACTTAAAGGATATCTTAAGAAAAAGTACAAAGGAAACAAACAGAAGGTTTTTAAATGCAGATTTTCAACCCTGACTTAAGTTATACCCCTCTCACACCAATCCTAAACTAGTACGAGGTCACTTCGGAAATGAATTTTTTGCAACAGCATCCGTAGTCTACGTTTTTGTCCGTTTTTATGTCACCCACGTTTTAATTTCGTGGTCACTCGTTTTCACTTCGTGCGTAATCCGTGGCCAGGACCGAAACAAAGCGGGGCAAACCAGTCCACATGTCAGTTTCCGGCGGAATTCAGAAATTGTACACCGGCGCCATTTCGTGGCCTTCCCGATCGAACCCCGCAATGACTTCGACACCATCCAAAGGCTACTACGTGGTGTCAGTTGTAACCCCGGCGTCAGCTCGAGAGTACTACGTATAGTGCGTAGGCAGTTCATCGCCAACTCGTAGACACTTCGTAGGCGGCGGAGGCGCATTCTTACATCCGTGAAATCCGATGTTACTTCGACCCAACCTCGAGAACATTTCGAGAGTACTTCGACAAAGCCGTATTTCAAAAGGTTTCCATATCGGCAATGAATTTCCGAAGTGCCCGCGTTTCAGTTTTTCAACATGTCCAAAAATATTTTGGGTGATCGGTGGAGCTTCCGTGAGAATTGGCCCACGGAGGGAATCGACACGTGGTCAAATCATTGTTAAATCGTGGCAACCCGTGAGATCCGGTTCCGTTTCGTGGTTACTTCGATTTTTGAATTTTTGCTCTAACGGACACCTGGAAGTGATCACGAAATGGCTTTTCTGATTGGTGTCAGAGGGGTATTAACTCATTCCTGAAAGGTAATTACTATGCACAAAAAGATACATTTCCAAAACGTGGTTCCCCGTGTGTGTAAAGTGTCTTCGGCTTTGTTGGCACTGCGGTTATTACACAGTAAGATGTTATGTTACTCAGCACAGTTTCTTTCGAAACTTCCCAATACATTACCACCAATACAAAGACCAGTGACTGAGAAATACCATTTGCATGATTCGCTGACCTTCCCCCACTTTCAATGTGAGTCATTGCAATAGCAACATTAGTTGGTAGCATATACTCTTTACCCTTAGCAGTGCTGTAGTCGAGTCGGGAAGGTCAGAGTCACGAGTCCGGCAATTTTCAACTTTCGAGTACTCAAACTTGAGCCCCTTAACTAATTGGGAAAAATCAACCCCCTCTGGCCGAGTCCTTTGAATTCTGAAATCGCGAGTCCGAGTCCAGACACGACTACAGCTCTGACCATGAGGTCCCCAACCGTTAGTCAATTAGATGAAATTCAACGAAATATTAACGCGAATGTTTTATATAGGTTAACTAACTCGCTTTATGTAGTGTGTTATAGAAAATGTCCTTTCTCTTGGAACCAAACCCCTTTTCATCCTGTCAGCAGATTAAAATCAATGCTTTCGGTTTAATGGACGTGTGTTACATGATTTTTTTTCGTTGAAAGCTTTGCCGGCTTTGAAGTCGAAAACCTTCATTACCCCCAAAGTCTATTTGTAAGATTTTTATCATTCCAAAACTTTCATCGGACAAGTACATGTACTTTTTGTCTACACTTTTTACAATACCTTTTCCGTTTAGCTTGTATTGATATGATTTATAGTCTCATTTTACAACTCATTTTTATGAAATCATAAAGAAGCGCATTGCCCCACTTTTACATATCTCAAAAGGTAAACATTCCACTATTTTTCTTTATAGCCTTTAAAAAAAGAAACCCGAATGCATTGCAGGAGGTACCTCCTCTATTGCTATCGTATTTCCCCAGGTATTAACAATTAATAGAGAGCAAGTTATGTTGGGAAAACATCTGTGTTCTTCCACTTAAAATATTTGAAGACATTCTCTAGGTTTACGTGGCGAGGTGAAATGTTTACAACTGGTTTAACAATTCAACCGCTGACGATTTCGAGATATTACCAGATTATGACCTACGAATTCAGACAATTCTTTTCTCCCGTGTAGTAATTACTAAATGACATGAGTTCCCTTTATACGTGACGTTTTCTTTAATATTTTATAGGTTATGTAAAGCTATAATCGCGACAAAGCAAATCACCAAAATCGTTGTCTCAGTGACAAAATGCATTCACGATGTCTTGAATTCAACTTTGAACCCCTCTACTCTTTCAATGTATGTTCTATCTTTTTTACTTTAGTTAAGAACACTAGTTACAAAATTGTAGCCAATATTGAAAGGGGTACCTAGAGAAATTGACTTGTTTTATCCATTTTGTCGGGTAGTGTAGGCTCTCAGTTTTTTGGAAAGTTCGCTCAACTTTACAACGCTGCCTTATATAATAACTGTATTCAGAGACCACTTTTTATACATCCTTGAAAATATAATCGCCCGGTGTGGAAAATTTCCGACACTAGAACACCCCGAAGTCTCAAGACATACACACACACACACACACACCTCTAGCCAGTATAGTTAAACTTTGGTTTAGATTGCCTGGTCAGTGAAAGGGTGGGGTGCCCACTAACCATTGCAGATCCCCAACTATCACACGTTTCAGGCCCACCTTGTGCCACTCAACCCCGAGTTCCCCGGAATTCGCCTCCCGGAGCGCATACCACAGTACGAGTAACGACACTGCCTCGGGTGATACTTACAGATTACACCATCTGCAAAATTTACTTTGCACATTCAACCAGAGAGTCCTAGCGAAGATATCGACACGGAGGTTATATCCTTGTCAATCGCGAAGCACAACTGATATCGCATCAGTGGCGTGACTACCGGAGGGGGGGGGGGGCAGGGACGGTTGCCTCCCCTGGCCGTGAAAGTGAAAAAATCGGAAGTTTGCCATGTGAGACACCATTCAACTACAGTGTGAATTTACCGCCCCTTTTTTCATGAAATTTCGAATCCTTTTAGATGAGCTCAATATTTTGTAGTTATCAGTGTCAAAAAGGAAGTTTTTCGTGCACTTCGCGCCCATCAAATTTCCAAATTACCAAAATCCAAGAGTGTTCGCTCATTAGGCAGTTTGGTAAAATGTTCCTTGCCCTGGAAATAGCACAATTGGAAATTTGCCAAATGTGACATCAGATCATGAAGTAGCACTAGCAAAAAGTGAAATTTTCATAATTTTGTTTCATAAAATTCCTAATTTTCTACAATTTAAGCTCTTTTCTTTTAAAATAGCGCCGGGCAGCCTCAGTTCGTCTGCCCTAGATACGAGTAACATTATGAAGCAAAAACGATCTTTGGTCGCCGTACAAGTTTCTAAATGGAAATGCATGTTCTTCATTAATCTCCAAAGTTTTCGAATTTCCTTACAGACAAAAGACCTAGAATCCAAAGTTTCTTGCCATTCAAGCTCCGTATTTTCAAATATTTGTTTAAAAAGGGCAGAAAATTTCGACGCGCTTACGCCCGTTGCAAATAACGCTTATTCTACAGTGATGTCATGTTTGAAAAATTTTGGAAAATTTGGGTCCCCCCTCACCCTGGGAAAATGTCTAGCTACGTCAGTGTAGAACATTCGACACCCCCTCGAATATACCAAAAGGCACCGAAAGTCTTCAGCGGTTTCGGATCTTTGTGGTTTTAAAGAAATCGCGGATTTCTTTAAAAACAAAAACAGTGCATTTTTTTAACAGAGATTTCAGATAAAAGTTTCATCGTTTCATCGCCGTCTGTGAAGAAAGTCAGGTTTCTTGTTCAGATGTAAACATTTACTAAACTATCGTCAGATGTCAAATCCAAACCAACTTCAGGTCTTGCGTAAGTATCACATTGACAGGATTTTCACATTTTAAGCCTTCGTAATCCTAGTAAATGATCTTTGACCTCCTCCAAACATTTGAGCCGCTGTCACACAGCCTATAGGTTGCGCCCACATGTCAGAACAGAGTTGCTTGCATAACAATGTTTTTACAGTTGGACCTCCCCATTAAATGACTTGTTAAGTTCCTTACAGCAAATGCAGGACGTGAACGTCGTGAAAGAAAACCGTTCGTTCAGCGTGTCGTTAAATCTTATCCAGGGAGACGCTAATAGCAGCTCCCTGATCTAACAAACTAACTTACTGCTCCGTGACGGCGAGAGAATGCAAAATTGGGGATTGGGAAAACTAAAGGCCAACAGAAATGTCCGGGGCAGAAATTTTTCCGGGGCAGCGCGAAAGGCGAGTCAAATACGCCTGTTGGCACAGGATGAGGTTCAAGTCTCAGAAGAGGTTTATTAGTTTATTTTATTCATTTTTATTTATTTAATTTTTTGCTAGTTCCTTTTTTTTAATTACCAAAAAAGAGTATCTGCTTGAGTTCTAATGAAATGTAGTTATTTGACATAGTATGCGTGTATCAATATACAGGATAATTGTTCAGTTTATTAACCAAACTGCCAAAAGAAAGCGTCAACATGTTACAACCGATAATGTAAAAACGACCGATAATGTAAAAACGACCGATAATGTAAAAAAATTACCGATAATGTAAATACAACCGATAATGTAAAAAAAATACCGATAATGTAAAAAATTTTTCAACTCATAATATAAAAAATTATCCGATAATGTGAAAAAATCTTTGAACCGATAATGTAAAAAAATACCGATAATGTAAAAACTGTTCAAACGAGGGTTTCTTATGGTCCTACCTATATGTGTACGTTTGAGACAGTTATGTTAGGTAGGCAGGTACGCTGACATGCGACAAAACCGTGTGAAAATTTTGGGGTTGGTCGAGTGCTTAGTTCAAGCTTTGGGACACAGGGATTAAGTAATATGGAAAAAACTTTTCTTTCCTTGAATCGATAAAAATTTCTAGATGTTTTAAATTTTGAATTCCTTTTATTAAAATTCCCGCGATCGGACGCAACGCAGTACGGAAGAAGTTATACCCACAAACAAGGGTATATAACCAGATTTTTCTCAGATAGGGTGAATTAAATAGTGAACAATCATTTTCACCCCAAATTGTCTACCTCCTGAACTGCTTATGGTTCCGTTTTATCTAAATGGGGGAGAATGTGTAGGTCCACATGTATACAATTGAGATTTCAAAAAAGTATCTTAATTAAAATGATGTGAGACGTGACTTTTGGACTTTATTAAGAATGACATATTTTCAAAGTTATACTTTATAACGTCACCTTGTGCATGAGCTCCTTCATTCAAAAGCGACACATATTCAGCAAAATCATCTCTCGCCTGTTTATTGGCTACTGATTCTCTCCATCCGTGCCATGCCCAGAAAAGAACAGAAATATTTCTTGAAGTTGCCATTAAAGTTTCCAAATCTGTAAGAAAGAAACCATTTGTCAGTTTTTTATGTGTATTAATAGCTTAAAGCTTATACTAGCACATGAACTATAACGTTAAAACTCCTTATGTGTGTAGCTGATTTCCATAAGAGAACTCCCTAAAGGGAAAGATTAAGAAAAGATTTAATTTTCAGAAAAAAAGGAGAAACAAAATCCACACAGTAACGTGAAACTTTAGTTCAAATAAAGTATGTTATTCTCGAGAAATCAGTAAATGAAGTCATTAGACTTTTGTTCCAAAGTTAACTTTGTTTCCTTTTGTTTTTCAGAGTGTTGTCTTAAGCTATAAGTTAATAGAAATGGGACCTCCTATGGGGGATACAGAGATTTTAACGTTCCTATGCCACTTATGCAATCCCGTTCTGATAATATGGGATAATATTGAAGTGTTACGGTCCAGTTTCTAAACCGAGTGATTTAACTCGGCCCGGCCACCGTATTTTCCAGTTGTGGCTCACTGGTTTGTTTTCAGTACCAACTCAATGGCTGTTCATCTCCAGATCCATTCTTGCGCTATTTAACATGGAAGGTGGAGATGTAGGTAGACATAACTTTTTGATATATTCACAAACAAATTGTGCTCCATTTTGAAATAATGTAAACAGATGCCATCTTGGGGAAGGTGATGTGAAGGGTTGTAAACAACCTTATTTTGTCTAAAAAACGGAAGCTAGGTAACACAGGAAAATGATTTAAATCTTTAGCTTTGTGTTTGTTTCTTGTTTCTTCTCCGGTTAATCTAGACGTGTATAGGTCTTGTGCATTGACGTCAGACTGACGTAATGTTTGTAGGTAAAGCAAGCAGTAGAATTTTGCCCCGCATGTAGACAACTCGCTTGAGGGATTTGTTGTAGAAACTGCTGAGCTTGTGAATGCCCTATGATGATGGGAGTTAAACTGTTAGAATTAATTTTTAATGCTGTTTAATATATAATTTTGAATTTTTGACTTGAGGTACACTTTTACACAAACGCTGAACGGATTCGCCTATAAAAACGAAGTCGCATGACATCAGTGCATAACGTCTATAATGACTCTACCTGGGTCAAACGGTAAACACTTATCCGAGACATATGAGTTGCACACTTCCCCAGTCGAATACCTCTCGCTCATTTGGCTACTAACCAGCGACAGCTGAATGAAACAAAACAAAGACAATATGAAGTTGTTAGTTTCGGAACCAGCAATTATTAGAGTATTAACCTTAATTAGAGTTTACCTGCTGTTTGTCTCAAAAAAAAAAAGAAAAAAAGAAAGAAAATGAAAAATAGGCTACTACTGACGGATTCTGGAAGATTTCATGACGTCACAGAATACCCTTATCTACATTTTATTGCAGACCGGTGCGATATACCGGCACACTATATATAATCGCGGAGTCAAAATATAGCGACAACGTAGCGAAAACGTTTACATCTACGGTGCGTGAAATCGGTTCGCAATGGAAGTAAAGACAAGACCATTCTGTGATGTCATCCAGAGTCCGGTGCAATTTTAGTTGAATTTTCATGAGTTTGAAGGTTTTTTTTTTCAAATTACTGTACCCATAGAGAAGGCAACGATGAGCCCTGAGAACAATATCTTCAAAATTTGATATTTGCACTAGTAAGACAACGCGTATGTGAATACTATCAGGTGAAGTGGAGTGGACAGTGTCGCCATTGATTAAAAAATTGTCTCAAGTATCAAATATAGTTTTAAAGACGGACTAGCAGTTATCCCAACTTGAATAGTGGAGTATGATCTGTCATTAATGAATCTTGGGAATCACGTGACCATGTTTTCTCTCCTCAGTTGTGAAATTTATAACGTCTTGAGCAAATGCTTCATTTACATTGAATATTTTCTAGTTGAGCCCTAAAATATCATGAATTTGTTTCCTGAAAAAAAATGTTAAATTTGAGTTCTGACATAATGTCAAATTTGAGTTCTGAAATAATGTCAAATTCCAGTCCTGCACACAAGGTCTTCTTGATTGGTTGTTGCCATTGTATTGTATCGATTGTACTCTTTGCTAAGGTTGCGAATTAAAATAGGAAATTAGGGCAATCGATAAGCAATTAATAAACAGTGCGCATCACCCTGGCGAAATAACATGAAGGGTACTGGAAAGATGAAAGGAAATTATTAGATTTAGGTTTCGAGATAAGTTTTGGACTACTCACTACTTTTGTCCTAGGTCGATGATATTACTATTTCAGAGAAAACAATTATACATTTCAATTTCCCAAAGACCTACGTACCACTGGCAGTGCTACAACCATTCATGAACCAAATGCTGCAAACACGGAGCCTGAAATTGGTCATACTGGGCCAAATACTTCCTTTCATGTCACAGATTTTCATATGAAGCTCATGTTTATTCATAATAAGAAAGTGTGGGATAAAAATGACCTTGTGAAATGACCTGTTTTAGTTAGTAGATTGCAATGCTAATGACGAATATAATTTGAAAATGTAATAGTCCAACTGTTTACATTATCTTAATATTTATTTGGTATACCACAGGACCCTTAACCATCTTTGAAGAAGATTTGAAATTCGACGAGAGTTCTAACTTTATATTAGTAATATTGCAGTAGAATTAATAAAAATCTCATTGTGTTGCGAGAACACTGTATCATTTTTCTGAAATTTACCCTTCTGTTAGATCCAAAACGAAAATGGATCAGTGTTTTCCACGCGCAAAGATTGTATCATGCTGTTTTCCGGGCTCCCGATAAAGACTGAAAAACGAGTACTAACCATTCGGGCCCCTACCCATTATAACCATTACCTGTGGCTCACGGCTGCAAAAGGTTAGAAAAACCTACTCTACAGAGATAATTTCAGTTTCGACCACCTGGCAATGGAGGAAATAATTATTGCTTTACACTCACACCACGGTCATGCAGAGTAATGTAAATCTTCATTTTATAGATCCCAATGCAAGGAAACCATAATAATCTCCGTGGCAGTACTTATTGAAAGACCCCAGTTGACCTAGATGACTCACATCACAGCCCCGTATAAAATCAGGAATATTTACCTTCCTGTAATAGGCAGTTTAAAGTGTAAAGTGTCGTAATTTAGCTTCGTATGAATAGTTAAGACTAGCTCTATAAATAATTAAATATTTCTAAATTGGCTTGCATGTCTACAGATTTGCCGACGGAAGCATTCGATTTCCTTAGAATACTTCAACTTCTTGTTGGTTCCTATACATGTGATATAACTTTGGATCACTTGCAAAGAAAATTTGTAGAACACGAATGAAATTTTGAGTATTCTTCGAACAGTGGTTCTAAATTAGGTTAAAAGAGGAGGGAGGGCAAAACTTGTGTGCGAGCTTTGTTACACTGTAAACACAAATCAGCCAGGTGGTCCCTGAATTGACTATCCGTGTTTGTATTTAATTAATTTTTTATATCTGGCTTATTTGGTAGTAATGGAGAAGAAATGTGGTAAAGAAGTTTAGTCCAAACTTAGTCAAGGCGACTTAATATTAATTTGCTAGAGACTTATACAACTGGGTCAAATGTTACAAGAAACATTTGTCAAATATTTACCAACATTGTTGACTACCTTGATTAGTCAGATCAGGCACCGTCGGTTTAACTAATTTGTGCTTACAGTGAACATATACTGAATACCTTTGTACATGCGTGACATTTGAAACCTGAGGAAGCAAATGTCCCTACCTCTGAGTCCCCGCCTTGCTTGTTTTGTCGAGAAATACGACAAACCAATGAGTATACCATTGGTACACAGTAGCGATGTCAATAGTGCAAGTGCCGTTAGACAGCTAGGTCACTCGAAGACTCATAATTCGTTTTCACGATTTTTTTTTTATCTATCTACAGAGAATCTATCGTTCTTTTCTCTCCATCCCTTAGTCCCTCCACTCTTCCCAACTTTCGCTGCTGCATATTCTTTAAATTGAACAACCTGAAATGTTAAGTGTTCACATTTCTACAAAATATGGAGCATATTCATGTGACGTCACTATCGATGAGCCACTACTTCTACCGGGCAAAACGATCAACAACCATAACGTACTACAATAAAGTTTTTCCTTGGAGCTTAAGGAAAAGGTGGGATCTTTTGACGTCCGGGAATGCACTATTCAATAGTTGAAAATGAAATTAGAGAATTTACAATAATAGTGAAGCGACAAGTAACGTGAATGAGATTATTCATTCAATCTGACGCAAAACCAAAGTCTTGCTTTGATGCCCTGAAGAGAATTATCAGATGACGTCACTGGTGCTTTTCACATACTGTATTATTTCAGCAATGTCTGATAGTAATGTGTGTACACACTGGCTTGCCCTAAGGCATTACGGTAGTTAATCCTTGCTGTGACGTACCTGTGACGTCCTTGAAATTTTATGCCAATAATATCCCAATGCAAAAAAGGGTATCCTCCTATTATATACATTGGGAGATAGGAAACCAACATCAAAAAATGGAGAAAGCTGATTGGTCAACAAATGGGAAACGAAAGTCCTCTGCATTTGCGGGGCGAATTTACCGCTTGCCACCACTCCGCAACATGTTATGTTCTACATAAAGTTCAATGGTGCGATCGTGTTTCATTCTTAGCACAGTCAAAAATGACGTCGGTGTGTCGTCAATGCTTTAGGTTGTACAAAAGTACCGTAAGTCACGTAAGTAACATTTAATTCATTGAAAGGTGTAGCTGTTTTTGGAACAGACAGATAACATTTTCAGGAAGCAAATCTTATAAACTGTCTTTTAGTTTGTTTTTTGTTTTCTTTTTTCTCTTTTATTTAAGAAAATCTAGGTTCTTCATTGTAGAACTTTTCCTCCGCTGAGCATATTACTGGGGTCTATACTGGTTGTTCTAATAACTATAAGTTATTCTACAATATATTTCCAGGACGATATTGGTGTATCTCGCGGACATGGGAAGCCTTCCACAGGTCCATATTTCCCCTGTCCCATTCCTTGGCACGAAACTTTTATAACTGAAATACGGAAATCAGTCAAACCAAATCTTACTTCAATCAGCTAAACGATAACGTTTGTATCACCAAATTGCATGTACAAACGCATCCATTCTCTCCTTCAGGATGCTTGAAAAGCTGAAAGCTCACGTGAAAAGCTTAAAGGACCATTAGAACGTGAAAAAATGGATATACTTACTGCTCCTCGTTTGTCGCTAGATAAGCCTGATCCACTGAGGGACATAATTAGTTCTAGCTGCGTTCGAATTTCGTTGCTCAACAAAGATAAATTAAAGGACGCCACCTCTTCCTTCATGTTTACAATAAATTGACCGAGCAAAACAGAAGACTCTGCCTAGAAAGGTGAAAGAAATGAAAAGGAAAAAAGAAAAAAAGAGTTTTTAATATTAAAATTAAAAGACAATGAAGTTCAAAGTCTTGAATGAAAAAAAAAATCTTTCAAGAAAATCTTTCATTTTCTTCTCACGTCGGAGGTTGTTTTGATCATTTGAGACAGTCCACGACTTTATATTGTTTCGTTAACCTTAACGTTTATTGAAAGAATGAGAACTGCTTGTACTTAAAATTTTGGAAGCCGCATCATCCTTTTCCTTTAAGTGGGGTGTGTCATTTAACACCCCAAATTGTCTGAGGACTTTGTTGTCTTTATATGCATTGAAATATAAAAATGGTCACTATTGAGACTGTACTACATGTCCCCTCGCCCCCTACATGCCGGAAACTTGTTAATTTTCAATTTTCAGTTGTTGACTTCTACTCTCGGTCGAGACGTTTATCGATTTTATTTTTCAGATCTTATAAAATCGAGGGCGCTTGCCAACTTCATTGAACCCTATGAACGCTATGTTTCGTTCCTGCTTATGTTATCGTGGACAGTCAAAATCAGACATCGAAGCAAGGACGCGCGTTCGAAAAAAATTGTTGGAACCGTGGGGAAAAACTAGTAATTATGTCATTCTGTATTAAGACTTTCATCTTTTAAATTATGGCCATGGGAAATGAGAGTATTCAACTTGGTAAATCCGTTTCATTCCGACATCCGCTGTTTTTACGAATCTTTGTGAAACCTACTAACATTCTAATTTTACCAAAGCTTACATTGGAGCTTCAAGTTTGACGCACTTTGATTTGTTTTGTCCGTGACGTCTTATTCCCTGAATCCCTTTATACGGTAGTTGGTAAGACACTTTTGGGGCAAAACCTCTTCTAACCAGGTAGCTGTGATTTTCAAATAACAACTCCCTGGTGTAAATATTGTATGCCTTTATACCCCACGTACTGCTTTTGGAAACCTACATATATTAGAAGGTAAATAACACATCTTTGTAGTGCAAGTGTAATCTCCAGTTTAATCTCACGTGAAAATCTTTCTACAATCCTTACGGTGTTTACGTAAAGGTAATTGACCTACTTTGAATTTTTTGTCATTGAACTCCGGTATGCCTTAACCCCAGCACTGATCTCTTTTAGCTGAGAGAATACTTTTGGCAATCTAAACAGATTAAGTATGTGGCACACCTTTAATTCGCGATTTAAATCCTCTCTCACCTGTGGATGTTCTCACCTTTACTAAAATGTAAAAGCTCCGAAAGGTCGGCGTTTTTCGCTGTACAAACCGCCAAGTTACACAGCTTTTATCGCAATGTTCTACTCCGTGTCGTAGTAAGTTAGTTGGTAAGTTAGGTTTTCATTTCATTTCATTTATTTTTTGCTTCTTCACAATATCAAGATCGAATTACAAATTGCACTCACAATGCACAATTATTCTATAAACAAGATAGAACTGTCTAAGGAAGTGCTCTAAGAAACCTTAGTAGGCTTAACTGGTAGCTACACCCCCTAAAAAAGAAAAGGAAAACAATTACAAACATGTAACAAAAAAAAACAAACATAGCAGCAGACAGTAAGTGCGTTACTTTGAAAAGATTAATATGTACTAACATAATAGTTAGTTTAGTTCCGTTTGAAGGACTTTATGGTAGGTAAATACCTGATTTCCTGAGGCAATTATTCCGAAGTAATACTTGCTCGGTTTAATAAGTTGCTTTTAGCAAAGGATAAATTGCAACGTGGGATATGAATGTTATGGGCATCTTTCTATTATGTGCGTGAACATCTGAAGTATATTCATAGGAAGAATTATATGTGTCTTCAGTTAGTTTGTTGGTTAGTTAGTTAAACAGAGTTTTATCGGGCGGGCCAAGGATTTTTTACAGAGGGGTTAGCAGTGTGATCGTCCCTCCCATCTTGAACTTGAAAGGTTTTCAAAGGTCCTGAAGTTCAATTTGGTGCACTCCATCGTATGAAAAGGCAGAACGTAGCCATAGATTTCTTACCACTTTTTGAGGGGAGGGCCGGTGGATAATGTCAAATTCGAAAGCGTAAACGCGAAGCGGGATCCACGGACAACGCTCCGGTTGTGGTCCAGAAGGCAAAATCCCCGGAAGCTCTTGTGTTTTGAAGTCTTAGAAGTCCCAGGGAGACTGTTTAAAGGGTAAATATAAGAGGTTATGTTGAGGATAGGTATTTAGCGAGAGAAAAATGGTAGCCTAATTGTTTGAAAACCATTTGTGATAAAAACATGATTGAAATATAATTATAATAGTAATATAAATTTGGTCGACATTACTCAGCCTGTCCATGGAGGAATTTAGCTGAAAGGCCTTTGGGAGTTTGAGGGATATCCGAAATTGATGGGAATACGCACCGATTAATCATTCACCCACACAAGATTCGAGTCATAAATTTAACAAACAGTTTTATTTTTGACCGTCCCTAACCAATTTTTGAATAAATCTTGTCACATATTTGACAAGATTCCGGTTCTTGCCTCAACTGACTAGATGTTTTTAAGAGTGCATGCGCCACTCAGACCGTGGAGTGTAAACAGTCGATCGCGCGCAGAGCTCACCGAAATTTTGCATTAGAACTTTTGTAAAATCCACTACAGTTGAACAATCTAGATCCTGTTGAGATGGATTTTTACGGATGAACAATAGATGCAAAGATTGAATTGATCTCAGGAAAATTGGCAAATTGGAAAAGATTTTAGGAATTGACAAGAACGCGTCCTTTATTAATTCTAGCAATATGTACCTCACAGAACTCCTGTACACAAAAGATGAAAATATTTTCCTTTAGAAATAATTTGATGCAAATTGACGATTGTGATCACATGCGTGCCGAAATTGTGTATTAAAATTATTTATTTCCATAACGGACTCTCGGCCTAGACATCTTAAAAGGGGAATGTGCTGCCTGGACATCCGATACAATCTTATATTTTCATTTAAAATGATTTCAAAAATGAGGAAGGCAAAAATTAAAATCCCATTTCGCCGCATTCTTCCTTCCTAAATTTTCCCCTGGCACCTACACATTCATGCTTTTCCAAGACGCACTGAGTTCCCCTTTTAACCGGTTTAATAGTTCAAACGAGCGTCACGATATAAAGAACGACCCCTCCGTGACTTGTTCAAGCTTTGCCGTCGGACTCTCTCATACCCTCTTTAAACAAGGTTAAGTATAAAGCGCGTAATACACTATACCTATATCCGATTTTAGTATGTGGTGGTTTTAAAATTATCAGAAAGGATAACAATTTGCGAACTTGTAATATGAATATTTGCATCAAGAGACTAAAAATGAAATGTAGTCTAATCATTTTGTGACATTACATCGTCGGGCAGCTTTTATCGGACATGAGTATTCCGATCAACGTTTCTGTTGGTGTGACGTCGCAAAATAATTGGCATTGATTTGATTTTCGTAGCCATGCGATGCAAATCATATATTTAAACAGGTTAGCAGCTTCAGCTCTTTCTGGTCGTATTTTATGAAGTTTAAAACTAACCGGGCTCAACTTTACAACAGTTGCCGCTCTATACTGGCTGCCAGCTGGGCTTCAGGTGTTAAAACCTAGCCAAGTTAGGCTCCAGCTGGGTCCAGCTGGCGCAGACGCACCCAGTTGTGCCCTGCGTGGGCAAACACGAACGGGGCCAGCTGGAGCATAGCAAGTATCCCAGCTGGAGCCCATTTTGGGCCTAAGTGGGCATGGCGACTGGGCACCGGAGCCATCGCCTACAACACCTAGCATATTGATAATGGAATCACAGTGTTCTTGGCCTGATTGAAGTTTGGGCAGGGAGCTGATGTTAGCTCCCTGGTTTGGGTTACGTCGAACGAACTGCTCATATACTAGTCCTACTGAACTGTCTGGAGGAGGTGACAGTCTTACTTGTGAACTAAATGTGTTCTATACATGGCGTAGCCAGAAGGGGAGCCAAAGTTGGCACCCAATCGAATTCCGAAAAATACACCTAGAAAAATACAACTATACGTATTGCCCCGCATATAACATGTTATCGAAAGTTTGATCCCTAACCAAATACCTCTGTACGGCTAAAGGTATGCAGGTTTTTTCCACGCTTCCGCATACGAAGGGGCCGAGAGATGGCATATAAGGAGCAATATGTCTCGCGGTGTTTAACTTCCTCCAATATGTGCGAGAACGAAATATTTTTGATTGCACGACGGAGACTTAAGCTAAAATATCTGCACCACTCGGCTAAAGGTTTACGTGCACACGCAGAGACAGTGGCATCAGCTTTGCAGCAAACACACTCCACAGGCTTAGTTTAACCCTTTACCGTTGTTTGGGTCCTTTTGGACCCATGCGGAGAGCTCGGCTGTCACACATCTTTACTGTTTCACGCGGAGCGCGAATCTGCGAGTAGCTACCCGAAAATTCGGCCACAAGAGCGAGAGAGACAATAGTTTGAGGTCACGGGGTCAATGGCCTACGGAAGCCGATGCGGGGCGGGCTACGTCCGCTTTTCCGCCCAATCCCGAGGCGCGCAAATATGCCCCGATCGGAGCACAACGGTAAAGGGTTAAGCTAAAATATCTGCACCACTCGGCTAAAGGTTTACGTGCACACACGCAGAGACAGTGGCATCAGCTTTGCAGCAAACACACTCCACAGGCTTAGTTTAAAGAGCCCATGAAATGACTCAATGACAACGATTTGGAGTCATTCTCTTACACTAGGCTTTCACCAAAAGAGCATTTACTTTAAAAAAAATTCTGCCCCACAAAAGAGAAATGCTCAAGTGAAATGGTACCCCTTTCAGCATAACAGCTGAAAAATGTAAAAGATGTAAAAGTGCACTGAACCAAAAATGACATCATCACAGGGACCCAACTTCACGGTGTGTGTATTATAATGCAACTTGCATGTATGGTACTGTGCAGTGTTATGTGTGTTGAAAGTGCGGGGAGTTTGAACATAAAGGTAGATCATCCAGATTGCTTGAAAATGGTCAAGTTTATCATTGGAAATGTGAAGATGTGGTCTTTTAAGTACGATTTACTTGTGTTATGCCTTTTGCTCTCCTTTAAGTAACATTTTGCTCACAGATTGCGTAACATGAGACCTGGTACTGGTCAAATAATTTCTGAATTATATCTGAAGAATATCCCAGTGTAAAGCCAAAAATATATCAATCAAAATTTGAAATTCTCACTCCCAATTCCTCAAAAGAGGAATTTAATCATTATTCACTAAAGCTGTCCCATTCATCATGTTAGGCCTATCAGCTTGAATTTTTGGTTTCAGCAATCTAGTCGATCTATTACTAGACAGCAATTGTTCCAACCAGAAAAAGAAAATATTTCAACTCACATTCATTCAGATTGTTGAATAAGAAGACTGATATCTCAAACGGATTCCTTTGAAAGACATACTTTCCGAGTTAAATTTGTCACAGACATTAATGTAGAAATCAAATAATGGATCTTGTTCTAGCATATACTTCAAAATGTATGAAGTTGAAATGTTAACTTCATGCCAATTTTTGATAAAAATATGGAATACTTCCTTAAATAACCAAAATATCAGCTAGTCTCCTTTCCCAAAATATTTACTATTCCTTTTCTTTGAACCAAGTCAAATTGCAGCATTAGCACATGCATACAAAACAACACAGAACCTGTTGGTAGTATTTAAGCCACTGTGCAGAATGGTATACAGTATTGCATAAGGGCCTGTGTAATGAGAGAATCACTGCTTCCTCCCCAATAAAAATAATAGTTACATAACACTAGAAGACAAATGGATGCAGTTACATCCCCTTGGAGACTGAGGTATTTTTCTGTGTGTATAACCAGGAGTCTGTTGCAACTCCCTGGTATAACCTCGTAACAGGGAACTTCCAAACAATTACCAAACATTTTCCCTGCCAGTTGGCTCAAGGAATATTGAGAAGTCACAAAACTCAATCTGTTGAACAGGGGTATTCCTAGGTATTAACCCTCCCCCCCCCCTTTTTTTTCACTGGTTTTGAGAAGCATGCTGTTTTGATTGCGGTAAAAGTTGATTTTCTAACCTCAGTAATCTATTGTTCAGCTGAGGTATATCAAGTTTCCAAACCCACTGCTGGAGGTCTATTATTATCACTTCACCGAGCTTCTAGTCCACTTAGGTTGCAAAAAATTACACGGTAATTTGGGCAGGATTGTAATCAAAACCCCTTCTGCGTGCCTTGCATACTGTGACAAGGATTTCTTGACATGGATTAAATGTCTTTGCATGGAGTATTACTGTCTGTCAATCATCAAATTGTGTAATTGGGCAAGGAATGAAATCAAGTTTATATTTTTACCGTGACCATTTCCTCATGAGCAAACATAGGTTAAGGTTTTGTAATGATAATTTGTTGATTATATCAATCACTTTAGGTCATCTATAATGCAAGATTGTGTAACATCAACGGAGCAGGGTATACTGCAAGTGCACTATAGTACACACACTGTGAAGATGGGTTCCTGCGATGACGTCATACTTGGTTCAATGCGCTTTTACATTTTCAGCTGTTGTGCTGGAGCGGATACCATTTCACTTGAGCATTGCTCTTTTGTGGGGTGGGATTTTTTAAAATAAATGCTATTTTTTGTTGATAGATAGTGTCAGAGAATGACCCCAAATCATTGTTACTAAGTCATTTCATGGGCTCTTGAAGTAGCGAAACGACGTCACACTGTCAATACCACTGAACTATATTCTATATAGCTCTGTGGTCGATAGCCTACTGTTTTCGAGCGAAACGCCAAATAACATACATCAAGTTGTGAAATGTCAGTGTGGCAACGCAAGAGGTGACGTCATTTCTGTGTACACGCGGGTCTGCATTGTGTAATCTAAAACTACAATCAAGACAGTGGCAAGATCAACAAAATCCTGCTGGAAGGGGTTTAGGTTAAAGGAGTATAACCTTATTTGTAATTGGTGTTAGGATACTAAACTGCAATGAAGTAAAAGGGTCTAGTTCAGTCAAGGCTGCAGGATGTAATATATGCGCCGTGCCTGCTTGGAAATACGTGCGCGTGGGGGGGGGGGGGCAGGGGGAAATTAAGCCCTGTGTGCATTGCATTATTCACGATTGTGCAAATTATAATGATCCTTTCAAACTTAATGAAATGGAATTTGATATCACAAAATGCACAATTTTTGTGCATTTTGTGACTTTTTTGTTTTCACTAAGTCCTACCCAGGAGAATTGATGGCTAGCCGGAGTTTGTGAAGGAATGCTAGTAATGACGATGTAATTTCAGGGTTGAGTTTTGACTGTAGCCTACATGTAGCAATAGTTATATCCAACATGCTTTCGATTTGGAACAAACAATTGATGTGTTATATGATAACCTAGAGTAGAAGTTTCCAGTTAGTAGTGAATGGGAAGCGTCGAGTCTTAAACTGTCGAGTCGTAAACTGTTCTGTGGCAGAGGCCAGTCAAATCTCGTTACCAAAAAGCCGTTACATAACTAGAATTTTCCAGTAGGTCATTACGCATATCCGACTCTTCACTTGACCATATAGACACTGCAACTTTTAGTAAACTCTCCATCGAAAAGAGTGTCTATTCCCAGAACGTAATGTACTAGGCCTAATTGGCTCTAAAAACTTGACAAATACAGTAATTGCCCCTTATTTGGAAAATACTTTTCAAATGCTACTTGTGGGTAATGTAGGATGTGCTCCTAATTGCTTTCTAACTAGGTTCGCTAAACAATTGAGCTTTCTGGTTAAACATTTATTTGCACAAACATGAATAACCCGGTGTCGGAAGTATTGTCTAGTCGGGCTGCAATAAGTAGAACCAGCTTAAGTTGGTTTAATCGTTTCATTGCAGTTAAAAACGTTGAAAGTATATAGGCCTACTTGATATGTTTCCCTAGACACTAGACACGGTTTTGTTAGACACTTAGCATGCATTCATTTCCAATACTTGAACCAAACTGAGGCCCATTTTCTGTTCAGTACAGTATATATTCTCATAAAGGCTTTTTCCGTAGAGTGAGAACCTTTCACTGGGGAGTTGTCCAAATATAACAGCTTCCTGCTTTCACTATAGGTTATTCTAATATTCACAGTATGACTCCAGGCGCGGATCCAGGTATTCCAAAACAGGAGGGGTGACTTTCGAAAATCAAGGGTGTGAGGGAGTTGCACTGCTAATTTCCCTTATGCGAAAAAGGGAGGGCTGAGGCCGTAACCCTCCCTCCTAAATCCGGGTCTGGTCTCGTGAAAGCGTTCCAACGGCACCTTTGTCAAAGGGACGTAAAGTTCTTTAGTACCGGGAGTGGTTTCAATTGTCCTTTTGCAAATAGTTGTGAAAATACGCGATAACATTTTTTAACAAATTGTTATCAAAGGTGCATTATGACGCTCTATGAGGGGTGTACTTTGAGGCCATTTTATAGTTTCTTCGCTTCTAGTTAACGATATGAAAATATAATTCCCTTTTTTATTATCGATCCACATAACTGGATGACGAGAGATTCTGACTTCTCCCGGAATCCATCGGAAAGAGCAAAATGCCCACCAATAGGCCTGTTGAATGCTATCTTGTGCGTCTTGAAGTATACCAAGGCACCAAGTTTTGTGAGGAATCGATATAAGCATTGCAGACTGCGATGTCTGCACTGCGGGTAGCGATAGTGGTGATACAAGATCAGCTTCATCAAACCCCAGAAAGGTAACAGATAGTGGTCAGGTCCTGGGTAGTGACAGTTGCTGCTGAAGTCGCCGTGGTAGTGATACAATTTCACACGCTGTCTACCAAAATGCTCAGTTGGTACAACAGCTTTGATATGAAAGCCTTATGTCACAGTAAGCAATATGTACTAAGAATGTTCTGATTATACATTAGGGCCCTGTGTCTCACGGCATGGGCAGGTTCTGAGGATTACAAATTAGAGCCTCGTGTGCCACCATGCAGGACACGTTCTGAAGCTATAAAGTAGGACGAACGTGTCTGGATGAGGACGTTTTTTTTTTTTTTTTTGGAAGCTGTTGAACAGGCTAGAAGTCATTACATTGGGGAACTCTACGGGATGATGAATAGCTGCCGCATTTACATGAAGCTGTACATGAAGGCTATTAGAATACTTACTGATTTCCTTTGGTTTTCTTCCGTTAAATTTGTGTACAAATTCCAGTTTTGTAACACATAATTATGAAATACTTTCTCTCCTTCTGTTGTGTATCTTTCTAAAAATTCTCGAGCATCTCTTTCGTTAGCTTCTGTCAATTGCACTGAGATATGGTAGTAAGACTACCAATAGACTTACACTCACGATAAGGTTTCTGGTTGAAGTTTTCATTTTTCAAAATGTTGACAATATTTCCTTCGAACACAAACGAAAGATTTCCTTTCCGTAATTACTGAACAAGCGTTCAACCAAAAGCCCATTAGAAGATTGCAACCATCGTAAAAACTTGATTCAGGGTGGAACAATATTTCAATTAAAGCAATCCAAGACTGTGTGGGATCAGTGGTCCGTCACAATAACAACTACCGTATTTGCTATTCTTTTTACATTGAGAAGATGTCCCACCAAACTCTTTTCAAACATTGATTTGTTTGCGTATTAACACACAAATTGTGATTTTTCTGGTCACAAAACTTTTCGGCAACATTCCAACGTGAGAGAGAGAGAAGTCTTCAGTCGATAATGAAAGGAAACATTCGGATAACGTATATATTTGCGGTAAAACAACTTTCGATTTTCGAAACAGATCCGGAGATCATTGACTGGCAAAGTTCCGTTTAGGTAATTGATGATTCCGATGAGTACCATTACATAAAGGTCTGAATTATTTGTCTGTTGAAAGCATTCCATTGACGAGATTATGAATTCGCGTAATCTACGGAGGAATGTTATTTCTATCAATACACGTCACGCAACATAATCGATCACTCTGTAGCCGGGGTTCACGTAACATGAACCCTCCGGTCAAGTAACGCTGATTTCCTAAACTTTACCGAGACGAAACACCAATAGTTGATGATAAAGGTTATCCGATTCCTATGTACACCATATCTAGAACCAAAACATCAAGGACCTTCTTTTGTTGCATATAATGTAAACTAATGGGTGTCTGTATTGGAAACATTTTGAAGAAACTAATATCATATCGCTGGTACTAAAAGTTTGTTACAACAAACAGGAAAATGTGAAAATTTTCAAAGGGAATAGAAGACGTTAGTTAAAGGTAACTGAGTAGGCCTAAGGATTATAATTCCAAATCCTGCTCGATGGAAAAACAACTCAATTTCTCCGCGGTAAAATGTGACGCAAGCATTGTCGTACTTTATAGCATTTAGGCGTCAGGCTGAAGTGAATATAAGAAGCTGTTAGGCGATCAAGAAGCACATCTTTCAATACGTTTGATCATTTTGTCCACTCTGTCATTCCACGGTAAGTTGTTGTGGTTGCTCCAACGTTCTCACCTGAAATATACAAAACGGAAATAAATTGCTCAACAACCGAAGTTCAAATTATCTCTAACGGTGAATAGCTTATTTAACTTTTATGAGAAAAAGTTAAAATAATAAACTCTTCCCATGAGAAAATCCTTTTCTCTCCAGTGAGGATATATTTCACAGTATATGTTCCTACAGGCTTAGATTAAATGAGAATACGTTTCTTCGATCACCTGTGGATTGTACCACGGTGCACACCTTTTCTAAAGAGGTAGTACCGGTGACACCTTCGCTGCTGGGTAGGAAAAACTCTTTGGTCACGGGTCAAATTGAAAGTAAGCCAATATGCGACATTATATGAGTTTTATAATAGTATCTAAGTTGCAACTACTAGCGCAGTACACTCGATAAATATTTGTGCTGACAGATGTGGGCCAAATTTCCTATATATTTGATTGCACGACGGGGACTGAGTGCAAAAGTATCAGTCTATTCCACAAGGTACCAGAAAGTACTTCTTAAGTGTAAAAGCAAAATCCGTTTTTGAAAAAATAAATTGATGGGTCTTGAATCCGTACTTCCCTACCAACAACCGTGTAAACTTCTTCAGCAGAACGAAAAGAATGCAAGCCCTCTACCAGCTTTATATGAAGCATCGAATGAATGAGTGCACGAAATGATGGATGAATGAATGAACAAACAAACGAATGAATGAATGAGGGAAAGAATGAATAAATGTATATATGAAAGAATGGATGAATGAATGAATGCATGAATGAATGTATGACTGAATGAACGAACGAACGAATGAATGGGTTGAGTTGTTTGCGATTTTGACAATAACATCCCAACTGCTACTGCTTTTATGCTATTGCCTCTGACATTATTCCTTGCACATTGTCGTCACTTATCGTAATTTTGGAGGCACATGATGTAACTTGCTTCTCACAAATCAGAGGACGTAGCTTCCGTCATGGGACGTCATATGCACAAGTTCGCACTACAGGTTGAATTTCGTGTTATGCACTAACTTAAACGACATGGCAGAGGGAAAGTTGTGAGCAGTCCTCCATGATTGAGTAAATTTCATGAAATCGTTATTATGTTGATGTACCGAGTTTAGAGGTCGCTTCATTGCTGGAGTCTGTCTGGACAATATAGAAATGTACCTACCTTTTATTACCACAAAACAATACCAGAAATGGTCGACCAGGAGATGAGTGATCGGCTTTGTCACATGCTTCAGAATTCCACGCCACTTTTAGGCAATTTAGTACAGAAGGCTTTTATTAATAGGTATATGAACCAGACTGTAGAAACGAGGGAAACACTATACCGTACCACGTCAGGCTAACTATTTTCCATTTTTTTTTGGGGGGGGGGGGTGCAAAATTATTTATTTTCATTTTTGCCCAATCGTAAGCAAAATAAACATTTAACTCCCCGAACAGCTTATCGCAATTGCATTCTGTCGATTATATTCTTTGTTAGGGTTAGCGATTAGGTTAGGTTTTAAGGGTATCGTTGGCCAGTTACATTTCTTGTTTAACCATGGAAGTGCACACCGCCCCTCTTTCTATTAAGTATGTTTCAACCCGTATGTAGAGCAAACTGCTAACAAAGTTGACAAGTAAAAAGTCTTACCACTTTTAAGTACATCCACATACGTTAAAGTCAAATCTGTATATTGGAGAAAAAGTGTCCATTTCAAGTATTAAAGTAAACAAAGTTATAGTCCTAACAGTGTTCGATCAAGCTACACGAATATTCTACAGTAATTCCAGATTCTAATTCAAAAGCGGGAGAGCCTATAATTTTATCGGACTTCGCAGCTCTGTATATAGGTCTTGCGACGCATTTCCTTTCCACTATCACAGTGGGTAATTTGAAGTATGAACGAACAGGTTAAACCAACTGTTACAGCGTCCCAAAGTTTGAATTCCTCTCCGCCCCCACTGTTAACCTCTGAAATTTAATGCTGAGCAATATTCTCTAATTTTCCTCTGTTACATGGGCGTACGAGGTAAATGGGCTCCAGGGGGGACACTTACCCTCCCAATCTTTGGGCAAAACAGCTGGTCCATTTGCGCAAAACATGAGCAAAACATGATGAATGGTGCCATTACTTGGGAAAAAATTGCTTTTGTCCCTCAAAAATTACCGTTCTACGCCTCCATGCTCTTACCTACAGGGTAAACAGGCCACGAGGAATGACGAGTCGAATTGCTCATATTCCAGCTGAAACACCGCGCTATTTAGGTCCCCAGAGAACCATCAGACAGGCTCTGAGCAAGA